>MU173022.1:7206-42615 GCA_016695475.1 Suillus decipiens | reverse complement strand
TGAAACCAAATTGTAAACACATTGACACGAATACCTACAATTTCTGGAGTGGCAATGAATCCAGCGTATCGCCAAAAGTTCTTTTGTCAATGTGATACCTGCGCCCATTGAAGACCAACAGTACCGCGAGATGAAGTGAAAGTCGTCATGGTGGATAAAGAACAGTGAAGAGGTGTCAGAATTATGAACGCGCAGAAATGCAGCATGACGTGGTGGTAGACGGAATTGCACCAGATGCATTATGCCGACGGTATCTCGTGAGTCGTGGCCAGTGGGTACTCTAGAGCAACCCTAGAATCTATATACAATATGAATATTGAGATGTGAATGTTAATCTCTCGTACAATATTAAGGCTCACCACTGCCGCACCCGCTACTGCATTCGCGCCGCAACACGTTTAACACGTTCTCTAAATTCAGCGCATGATTGAGAGGCGCATAGTTGATGAGTTCGAATAACGTTGCTAGTTCAATCACCTTGTGCATGAGAACCGTATTTGTCGAAAATGAGCGCTTCATCGACAATTGAGTGTTGTATGTTTCCTATGGACGGTCTAACCTGTTACCATCTAGTCCAAAGCAAAAGATATATACTCCAATTTGGATCTTTAGTCTTTCTTTCAACTGCGGGAATGTTTAATCCTATGCATCTATTTTGCGGACACCGTCGAGCTCACGACTGTCGGATGTAGAACTGATGAAGACAAAACCGAGTCACTGAACTGCCAGTGGTACAATATCAAACCAGAACCTCCATCGCTCCCCGTTCCAACACTCTGAACAAAGCCGTATCACCGGCCCTTACAACATCCACTCCAACTACATCCACCCACCAAGCAACATCTTTCCCTGTTTGCATTTGAGCGTTAGACCATTGTGCCAGGTGCTCCTTAGAGATACCTCTGAACAGCATGAACACACGAGTCACGACATCAGGCTGCGGATAAATGCTCAAGGAAGCAGCGCGTTCATATGCCGATTGGGGGATAAATCGGAGGGCAATGTATTCGTGCTTGAGGATATATGGTAGCCAGTAGCTAACACAGCAGTTTCAGTGACGTGCTTATGATCTGACAGCCTGAGGTAGAATACCTTATGAATGATGTTCTAGCTTCGGTGTGAAGTCCCAAAAACTTGAGTGATTTATCGAGGTAGGCGGTTGCTTCGTCCACTGGAATGACAATTGAATCCGTATCATCGAGACTGCTAGATATTGGATTGAATGTATCCACTGGTTGCGGTTTGGATGCTGGTGACCGGGGAAATGCTTGTAAATTTGTTCTGCTAAGAGTTAGGAGAATGAATTCTGTGTGCATCAGGGGACTTACTCCGCCTCCCAGAACAAGTACGCTACATCTAAGCCAGAATTATGTTCGGTCAGACTCCCATCTTGATTGGTGCGAACATTCCACTCTAAACGCTGTCCATGGTCTTCCGTGATAACTTGAACAGCGGGATAGATGACAGAGAGGGTCCACTCAGGAATGAGGGAGAGTTTGACAGAAACATCGATGTCGGAGGGCGAGTATAAATAAATGACCGGCTTTCTATTAACCCGCGGCCGAGGTTTAAGATTGATGGATCACCGTCTTTGACGCCGTACGATCCGATAGTCCGTTTCCCACACATTAATACCACACCCAAAAAGGCACCCCACAGCATCAACGACAAGTTCGTCCACCCGCGTTTCCCTCAAGATTTCGGTAGTCTCAAACTCCCCAGATGGAAAAACAACTTTGATTGTGATTGTATCATCGTCCCAGCTGTTCAACCTTAGTATTACAGAAACAATACTATCCACGAGGTGCGTACGAGCTGTCTTGTTCGTTAACCTGACTTGGTGCTGGTTGGTTGGTGGGCGATGAAATAGGGAGTGGCAGTGGGTCGGGCAATGTCATTTTCCCTCGCCTAGTCACCTCAACGACGTTAAATAGGTCCATGACGTCGCCCCATGTTTCAGCTGTGATGTCCACATAATAGCCATCGCACACATCGAGTTGATTTGTCTGCAACGTGATCACATCTCTTGGAATACTTGGAAAATGACAGTAGGCCGAGTCG
Source organism: Suillus decipiens (assembly GCA_016695475.1). Taxonomy (NCBI): domain Eukaryota; kingdom Fungi; phylum Basidiomycota; class Agaricomycetes; order Boletales; family Suillaceae; genus Suillus; species Suillus decipiens. Next base: position 40,554 of record MU173022.1, on the reverse strand, counting down.
AGCATGTGCTTATAGTATCCATTGTAAGGCTGATGGTGAGTTCGGCAGGGAATTGTGAACGAAAAAAGATATAAACGAGGTGTGTTAACCGGTAACACGAAAGTAGGAGGTACTAGGACTAGAGAAGAGGACTTTTTTCGAGAGGCTTTCGGTCTGACTTGGAGCGGGGATCTCACTGTAGGATTCGCTGTAGATACGAGTGTACATGGACTACTTATACTGAAAAACATAAGGGTCCTCGGTGATGGATGAGCCGAGCGTTTTATGTGAGGACCAGGGTAGAAAAAGGTGGCGTCGTACTTGGATAGATAAGAACGGAAAATAAAGAGGGTACGAAGATTGAATGAGTAGTGTTGACGGAATAGCGAGGGTCGAATAGCGTAGTTGACAGCGGTGAATTGAGAATGGTGTGTCAGTAACGATGGCGAAGGACAGAGAGTGGACAGAGATAACGAGTTTGTTGTAAAAAGCAGGAACTGGGACCATATGGATAGACGACGGTAGTAAGGTAATGAAAGAGGAAAGGACTGTATCCGCGTGACTTTCGGATGCGATGTGTGACACTAATCGCATCATTTAGGTCACGTGGACGGTCTCGAACGCGTCGAAAGGCTCGAGCGTTAAGGTTTGATCTGAAGCTGTGGTCGGGGCGTAGAGGACATACGGTCCTTACACCATGAGCCGTTAAATATTTGAGTGGTTGTTTCGCTCACATGGTACGACTTACGACTTTCGCCGTTTAACCATGACTCGTTCCTGACCATGTTTCAGAACAAGAAGTTGTGGTTTTTTTTTCGTTTCAGTCAGGGTCTTTCCAAAAAATTGTGTATCACTTGGAAAAGACATCCAGAGAGTACGGTATTTGAAGCTTTCAAGTTAAGTGGAAGTAGAGGACGAGGACGACACCCCTATCTATTTGACATCATTTCACAAATGTACAGCCACACAGCCTAGAGACCTTTCCATGTTACGGGAAGCTAGTCTCTGAGACCCCCGCCATCTAATAATAGTAAATACGGTTCTGTCTGGTTGTGCAACAGCGTGGTCGCACAGCCTAGTGTCCTACTGCAAGCATCGGACAACAAGCGCCAACTCGTTCTCCAACTGCATTCCACAACCATCCAGGGAGTTTTCCATAGCAGAAATAGATTGAAATATCCATTCGTCTATTCTATTTTCATCATACGACAACTGGGTTATCCTACGACGAGTAAGTCTTCAATCACGACTCACATACAAGATTCGATTCAAATCTTCGTACATCGTCCCTCCAAAGAGCTATCGCCTAGATTATTTCTAACCTGGCTGGTAATTTCGCCTTGACCGCCCTCGACGATGATTGTGATGATTAAGTTGGTAGGTTTTTTCTTATCACACCAATCTACTATGTTTACTGAACTGATGATCAGTGGAGCCTGAAGGCCTGACAATTGGATCCTGGTGAGTTTATATTTGGCGCACACTTGTCTGCCAATACTTGGCTGACCCTGAGCTAGGTCATAGTACCAGGGAGCCCGATATCGAAGTATGGATTAGTTCATTCCTCATGATGGCTCAGTTGACGGACAGTTGATTATGCAGTTGAACAGCAGGCCATAAACAACAACAACATTTGCCCGAACGAAGCTTCACCTTCGGCATCCTTTCCCATATTCATAACGGTCCATACCGTAGGTGCATCCCTCACTGGCACTGTTGTTGCTTCTGCATTGTTGTCTAGCTCTAGGAATCTACTTTACAGAAAGCAGTCATCGCATTGGGTGGCCGCGGCGTCGCGCTCGCCATATTCACAGTGCTCTGTGATATTTACTGTTGCAGACAGGGTAAACAGCCTCGCATAAACCACGACGTGCCATCCACATTTCTGGGCAAATTCCAATTCCTTGGTACCGTAGAGCATCTTTCACAGTTACTGAACTAGGTTTCTGTACTCTATGCACTTATATATTCACGTCATTCCCTCGTAGCCACTGAGAGATACTGCAATTTCAGTTCAGTTCGACGAAACCATTCAAGGATGTCCACTCTGCCGATGACACATTTTGAGCCCTGTGTAGCCGGACCCCACAAAATCATACTTGTTTCAGTAAGATTCTACACTGAGCATTTTCCAGGCTGCACATTTCAGTCTTCCATTTATTCAATAAAATTGAAGTCACAATTATCTGCAGGGGATCACGGTGCTAGTGAGCACTATGATCGACGTGGTTCTGTCTGGCTGTGCGGTGGTGTTAGACGGTGGCCGCACAGCAGCCTCGTGTCCTCCTACAGGCACTAGACGGCGAGCGCCTACTCGTCCTTCAACCGCATTCCACAACCATCCAGCAAACTTTCTACACAGAATAGATTGAAACATCTGCCCATCCATTCCATTTTCATCACGCCTCACACTTTCCACCAATCCACAGCTAGGTTGTTCTACCACTACTAGGTCTTGTCACAATCTACAAGCTTCGATTCAAATCTTCGTACGTCATCCCTCCAGATAACTATCGCGTAGATTACCTTTGACCGCATTTCGGAACTCAGCCGGTACTTTCAGTTGGTGAAGTCACATTTCCCATAATACAACCTTCATCAATGAGTACTGGTGACGATCAATGTCAGTACTTGCATATCTTATCTCTGGCATACTCTAACATCTTTGACAGTTATTGAAGGAACTTGGGCGAGACTGTCCCAGATCGCTGTCAAGGGTGCTCAATATGACTCCCGTGAGCGTCAGCCCCACCCGAAATGTTTGCAAGGGACTCGAGTAGATCTTCTCAAATACATCCACGAGTTCCTGGACGATACAAAGAAGAATCAACTCATTTGGCTGCATGGCACGGCTGGCGTTGGAAAGTCCGCCGTTGCATTTACAGTAGCCGAAAAGATGAGAGGTTTAAAGGTGACCAAGGAGACGAATGTTGAAAAGCGGCTAGCAGGAACATTCTTTTTCTCTCGCAAGCACACCAAGCGTTGCACAACTGGATATTTCTTTGCAACACTCGTTTACCAGCTTACCGCCAATTTTCCAAGCATCCGGCAAGATGTGAACAGAGCCATCCGCAACAATCCCGCTCTACTAGACCCAGACACATCTCTTCGCGACCAGATGGAGGCCCTTTTTCTCCAACCCCTTCGCAGCCTTCGATCAAGATTACATGAATGCCTGCCTTTGACGTTTGTTGTCGATGCCCTTGATGAATGCACATCCGAACATGAGCTTACCGATCTCGTCCTTTCCCTTGCAACGGCTCTTCATGAGCCTGATCTGCCTGTGACCCACATTCTTCTCACGAGTCGCTCGGAATCGCATATTTGTAAAGCTTTTCAGAATGATGAGGTCCGCACGCTGGTACGCGAGATACCAGTGAAAACTTTTGGGGAAGGCGTTACTACAACTATCTCGCTAGACGGTGCGGATGTCGACAATGACATCTATATATTTTTGCAGCATTCATTCAGAGAGCTGCAAGACCGCCATCCCGATTTCCCGCAGCCATCGGGTGGTGACCTTGCGAAGCTGGCGAGCCGAGCTGGCAGACGTTTCATCGTGGCGTCTACGATGATGAAGTTTATTGTCGACGATAGATACAACGATCCCCGTGATCGGTTACAGCTACTGCTCGAACTGACGAGCGAGCTGCTAGCAGGCACAGAGGTATACAAGTTATACGATTGTATCCTCTCCACGTGTTCCGATCCCAAACGGGCATACCTGCACTTGTCTATTGTCACTGCACTCGCAGACCCTCTGCCGCTGTCACAAATATCGAAACTTCTTGGGCCTGGTCAGGGCTGTGATGCAGAGGCAACGCTACTGCAGCTACGGTCCGTCATGAATATCCCTACAGACAGCAGTCTTCCCGTGGATATATATCACTCGTCCATTCGCGACTATGTTTCCGACCCATCAAACTGCGGCCTCCCTCAAGTACACGATATAGCATCACCTCACCCTCACTCCGTCCTCGCATGTTCCTCTCTACGTTTGATAAAGTCGATTCCAAAAAGCAAGGCTCTCTTGGATGCACTCTCAGAACTAAAGAAGCAATGCAGTGCAATGCAGCCTGAGGACCCCAATAAGTTAAAAGACTCATTAGCGTTCCTTCTTCAACCGCTAGAACCACTGTCAGCTGTTATTTGTATGATGTGGCTTCGAGGAGATCGCACTTCAGATTTACAATTTTGGTTGGAGACTGTGCATGGGTGTACCTGGCTGCAGACGGAGGGAGGAAAGGCCTGGCTGCAGACGAAGGGAGGACTGGACTGGCTGCAGACAGGGAGAGAACAAGACTGGCTGCAGACCGAGGGAGGTCGACACTGGCTTCAGATACAGGCAGGACGAGACTGGTTGAAGACACGGGGAGGACGACGGTGGCTAGAGATTCAGGCAGGGCAACACTGGCTTCAGACACAGGCAGGACGACACTGGTTGCGAACCCGGGGAGGACGAAAGTGGCTACGGAGTAAGGCAGGACAAAGGTGGCAAAAGTGGCTGCTGACCCACTATGGAAAAGACTGGCTGAATATAGTGGGAGGACAGCACTTGTTGCAGACCCGGGCAGGACGAGCCCGGCTGCAGGACCAGGAAGGACAAGATTCGCGGCAGATTCGGGAAGGACGAGACTGGTGGCGGGCCGAGATAACACAATACTCGGAGAAGACCCATGGAGGACAAGACTGGCTTCAGACACAAGCTGGAAAAGACTGGCTTCAGACACAGGGAGGACGTGTCGGGTTGCAGACCCAGGCAGGACAAAACTGGCTGCAGACCCAAGCAGGACGAGACTGGCTGCAGACCCAGGCAGGACGTGACTGGCTGCAGATACAGGGAGGACGTGACTGGTTTCAAACAAAGGGAGGACGAGACTGGCTGCAGGCCCAGGAAGGACGAGACTGGCTGCAAACCCAGGCTGGACGAGACTGGCTGCAGACAGAGGGAGGACGAGACTGGTTTCGGACAGAGGGGGGACGAGACTGGTTGCAGACCCAGGCTGGACGAGACTGGCTGCAGACCCAGGCTGGACGAGACTGGCTGCAGACTCAGGCAGGAAGAGACTGGCTGCGGACAGAGGGAGGGCAAGACTGGCTGCAGAACCTGGCAGGAAGAGACTGGCTGCAGAACCAGGCGGGAAGAGACTGGCTGCGGACCGGGGGAGGACGGGACTGGCTGCAGACCCCTCACGGTCAAGCGTGGCAATCCACTCCGGGAGCCTCGGTCTGGGTGACAATAGAAGAATTCTCGAGGGCATCCGAAGCAATCAACGAGTATATCATTACCAGCGACGCGCCTTTACTGCCGGCTGTTCAAGTAATCCAACTGCTCAAGATTTTGCCGGACTTCTTGATGTTTCCGATTTTCCTGGCATTAAGACACCAGCATCATCCCACCTCTGCAATGCCGGACAACCTTCTTCTACCAGAGAGGGAGATAATTCATGCTATGCATGCATTTGAGAGTTTCGCAAACCAAGCATTAGAACACAGTAAAACAGCTTCCGATGCTCTCAAGTACGCCTGTCATAACTGGGCCGTGCATCTCTCACGTGCCCCCAGTCCATGGGATGACACACTGAATCGTATACTCCAAGCTTTTTGGAATGATCATAGTATCCCCTGGCTGGAAATGGAGTGGTGTTTGAAGGGTCTGCGGTCTTGTCTTGTCATCTTATCTGCAGGGCAGAAATTTGTTAAGGTGTGTTTCAACGATTCAAGCGGTAGCCACAACTGATGTCGCCTTATGTTCTATGACTTCAATTAGCCCATGACATGACGCCTTAGAATCCTCCGACCTTCAATCTGGACTCTTGAGCCATTGACGCCCAGAGGCTTACTCCCGGCTTTCTATCGTATGGACTATCGTTGTTGATACCAGCCCCAAATTCTCTCGAGCTCCCGAGTAGTGGCTGCAGCACGTTCGCAAAGCTTGTGCGCATCGTCATAGGGGTCGTTCATCCCCATAGTTTGGTAACCAGACTATGTATTTTTGCGTCTTGCTCATGTTCTTCCTATCTTGTATTTCATAGCCATCACGGCGCCAGTCTAGCCTCTGTGTGAAGTCCTAAAACCTCGAGTGATTTACCGAGGTAAACAGTTACTTTGTCCACTGGAATGACAATTGAATTATTACTGAGACTGCTGGATGTTGGATTGCATAGTGTATTCACTGGTTGCAGTTTGGATGCTAGTGTCTCGGGAAATCCTTGCAAATTTGTCCTATGAAGAGTAATACGAGTTAGGAGAGTGATTTTTGTATCATTAGGGAACTTACTCTGCCTGGCAGAAGTACGACACATCTAAACCAGAATTATATTCAGTCAGACTTCCATCTTGATGGGTGCGGACGTTCCATTCTAAACGCCGTCCATGGTCTTCAGTAGTAACGACGGGATAGATGACAAACCTGAATTGGCGCCGATTGATTGTCAGGCGATGAAATAGCACAAGCAGCGGGCGGTGGTGAGGCGGGCAATGTCGTGTCCGGACGCCGAGTCACTTCAATGACTTGAAGCAAGTCAATGACATCATCCCATATTTTAGCCGTAATGTCAGCCTAGTGGCCACCGCAATCATAGGGTCGTTGTCTGCAACATGACCACATCTCTCGGAATGCTCGGGAAATGTCGACAACTGGAGTCAAGCATGTTCTTATAGGCTTTATCAGCTATCAAATATTTATATAACTGTTCCGCTCACATTGTATGACTGTTTCCGTTCGGCAATGATGCGTGTTTGACCATATTTACGAACAAGACATTTCGAAGTTTGTTTACCTTCAGTCTGAGTCTTCTCGATAGACATACATTCAGATGTATGGTGTTTGAAGCTTTCAAGTAGAGAGTGACGACGCAGTCTATTAGTTGGCACTCGATCCCTTAATAACAGCAAATCGGCGGTTATTGTACCCGACACGGATGTTGCTGCGTGTTTTTTTGCTGTCTGTGGCACATCTCTATTTCGCATACATGCATGAGTATCGGGTAAATGCAGCATCTAAACTCAAGAAATTGAGTCGCCTATCGTATGTGATCTGGACACACAGCTGCCCGCAGGTATATGTCGATCAGCGTTGAAGCACTGCACGTCAGTCTTATGCGCTCGATCAGTAGATTCAGTTCTCGTACATCAAACCTGCTTCTCCGACCTTGATAGGGTACTACATTCCGTACAAAGCGTCATCCCTGGCCTCCGATAATGAATAAGACTACTAACAGCGGTATTCGGGGGATTTAAAGCGGGAGATGATGACGACTCAGTTTTGACCTGGGGGAAACTAGAAATAAGACATGGATATTCCTGTGAGTCACAATCAAGAGGACAAGATTCAAGTATGATGACGACGGAGAACATCAAGCTTTCGTTGCCTTCGCCTGCAAATTTGAGTCCGGAAACGACAATCATGCGCATCATAACAAAATATAAGAACAAGGAGCACTGTAGCCAATGATTTTTAAGGCGCAAATTAGTTTCGGTTCTAGTGTTCCGATCAGCATCAATGGTTCAATGGTTATCAGCGCCTAGCCGTCCCCATTTGATGATCCGAGTTGCTCCGCCATGCCACGACTCTACTCTGCGGCTAGCTAGTGTGGACATAGTGGAACCACGGGTGCCGACGAAGCCGGCTCCATTCGACTGAATGATAGCGTCGATGAACACTGGATGCCTAATACCAGCCACAACTTCTAGCATCAGAATGAAAATATGTAAACTAATTGACTCACCATTTCCCATAGATCTCCTCTGTCCGCTCCGCCGCATAATCTACCCACGTCCACCCTAACGCCCTAACCTCTGACCACCAATCCGGGTCAGTTTCGTCGCTTGTCATGATAACATGTGTGACTTCAATCCCTTTTCGTGTACGAAGCTCTTCTTGCACCTCAGACACCCTGCGCTGAATGACAGACATCGGAGCGAAGCATTCATCCACAGGAACCTCACATTGCTCGGAGAAGTCGCCATGTCGTATGTGGATAGTTATATACTACCCAAAGTTAGATCTAGAGAGCAACCTGTACCGGGAACTTCCACTCACAGGAGGTGTTGGTTCATTTACGGGCACGTTCATGGCGTGCCGGGCATGCGTATCTGCAAGCCTTTCCATGCTTTCAGTCCATCGCATGTGCTGGCCCACAAATCTCCATGCGGGAGAATAGTCTAACTCCCATTCCCATGTATGATGGGCGCTTACGTAGTAAAGCAAATCGAAGCATAAGACATGATCGTCCGGGGGGAGGGAAACCTGATGGTGAGGAGAAGGATGATTCGGTGCTCCCAGGTTATTCGAGCGAGCCTCTGGAAAACCGAGAGATGCAAGGGACCAAAACGATGCGTGATTGTCGTGTACGCTGGGAGACGTCAGTTCAACCCAACCTGGGGCTCGCGTCCAGGAGATATCTGTGATGGCCATTCATTTAATCACCGAAAAGGGATATTCGAAGTTATCTCACCGAGCTTGAGCAGGTTGAGGGAAGTACTTTGGCGTGGTTCAGGATTCTGCTTGTAATGTTGAACGGCTTCCCAGACAGTCCAACAACCAAGATCATCGAGAACCGGACTTTCCGGGTCCTTTACTTCGTGCCATTCAAGTAAGTGAATCCCTATGGCTCGAGTAAGTCGAGGGACGTCAATCACCTCCCCGAAAGGAAATGCAGGTGCACTTTTGTCGATATGAGAAGAAAGGAACTTTGGGATTATGGGGGTACGCTCTGTTATGAGAGCCAGGTAAATCAAATTTCCCTAGTTTTTGTGAGGAACTGGGATAACGTCTGAAGTGGAACGTTGACTTACATAGGTTATCACGTCGTTCGCTAACAAATAACTGTTATCAGTGATTGAAGTGGTGGTTGGCTGGAGTTGACGTACTCCATCCCGCTGAAGTCCATGATGTGATATACTTTGTATCATTGCGAAGGTTATCTGAGACCAAAATTATTGTGAAACTAGGCCTTGGACATCTTCACTAGATACTGACCTCGAAAGCTTTGGGTGGGTGGACCTTGGACATACAACTGCGAGTTGAAGATAGTGGGATGCGCAGGGGCATCCTGTATATCCAGGGTATAGGTCGAAGGCTTGAGCGAGAGTGTTCCAAAGCCAAGTAAAAAGACACCTATCAGAGCTGCGCAGAACGTCCTGAAAGACGGCTTTCTGCCTGTGGCATAAAACATGGGGATACTTAGATTAATGATTATGTGAGTGGTGGTATGTGTCCTATCTCGGACTCTCTCCAGCTAGCAGGAACTCGTCTGACTGCCTGTTCAGGTTCAGTTCATAACACGGAGTCGAAGGAAGGGTGGGAGCCTTGAAAATACCCAATTAAAATATTTGGCGGATCATTGTGGGTACAGCAGCAATGTTTACCTGAGTTGTACCTGATCAGAATTGTAACTGCCATTTTGGGTGTTGACTACTTTTTTTCTGGCACTGGCACGGTACCACCGTAACTTTACCAGACCCAGTACACGTGTTCCATCGTGGGGAGAAACGTTTAGCGATAACAGAACATCCGACCTGGATTGTTTGTCTATTTCGTGATGCTGCCAATGTCGAGTCACTTCCATCTTCTTTGACATGACACTTTTCTTCAAGTCCTACGGCCGAAGGGTTATGGGTCTGATATAGCTTCGAGGAAATGTGTGAATCGGGTCGCGGTCATAGCTATACACTCTGGACGGACGTGCATGGCTACAAAACCCAAATGGATTCAGCAACAGCAACCAGTCGTCGGGGACCTTGACGAGCAAATGTCGGCGGAGACTTGGAGCGCGCGAGACTGGCTGATGATCCAGACAGGGAGAGAGCGGCTTCAGACTGCAACGGACAGACTGGTTGCAGACTCATAACGGATGAGACGTTGACCTGGACCTGGACAAATCGGCTGACGCAAACCAAGCCAAAGTGGCTACAGACCCTAGGCGGGCTGCAAGTTCTGATCGGGCATACATGACTGCGCACCTGGCGGTGGACACGGGCGTGACTGGCTGCGGCCCTAGAGCAAGGTGGTTGCTGATGCACAGCGGAGAAGAGTGATGCTGATCCTAGGAGGGCGAGAATTGCTGCATGCTCTAGGCAGGCGAGAGTGGTTGCAGACCCCAGGTGGACTGCAGACTGAGAGCGGGCAAGACTAGCTGCGGACCCTCCGTGGACAAGCATGGAAATTGAGCCCTGCTACGTCTGTCTGGGTGAGAATGGCAGACTTCTCGCGAACACACTGGAAATGATCAGCAAGTGCGCCATCATCTCACATTCACCACTACTATCAGCTTTTCAAGTCATCCAGGAATCTAAGCGCTTATCAGATTTCTTGACTTTTACTGTGTTACTGGCGTGAAGGCCTCAGGATGACTCTTTCTCTGCATTCTCACAAGATGGTCTTCTACCAGACGTGGAGGTCATTTATGCCATGACTCGCTCGCGATTTCTGCAAACGAAGCACAGGATCGAAATCGATGAGTTTCTGACGCTCTGAAGTACGCATATCAAAAGTTGGTCTTTCATCTGTCTAGAGCTTCAAGTCCAACAGACGACTATGAAATGAAGCTCTTCTAGAATTGCCACTCATGTAGGTCTTACCTATTTAGCACATTATCCGAAAATCAGAAACTTCTTGCGGGGTATCAATATTTTCGATGGGTTTCGTGTACACATGACCTGACCTGCGCACATAGGAATGTTTTATCACGGGGTCACCCGGTTCTGAGACTGTCAGTTTCAATGTGTAATACTGCGTTGATATTTGTCATTAATGCTGGTGTTCGCAATCGAAGTACGTATAACATGACGTGAAAGGATATTTATAAACACATCACACGGCAACAGTCGTCCGGTGGTCTAGCACTTTCAAGTTGTTGTCTAGTTTGCTGCAAGCTTACTACTACTCTCCTACATGCACGCCGTACTGATCATTCGTTTGATGATACAAACGATCCTCTTCAGCTAGAAGCACCCAGTGGGATGTAGGCTGTAGTATGCGAAAGATCTTTTCCGGAGATTGAGAACACCGTCTAAACACAACTGCCTATGTGAAAATTCTGTTCGGAGGCCCGCAACTGCGAGATTACGTGCAAATTCTTACTAGGTGTCATCTTGCTGGATGACATAATTAAGGTTTCGTGGCTGTGGAGATCTCAGGTTGTACTTATATCTTTGGTTTTGACGCAAATTCATCAACAGAACGATTCTTGGATGGTACAAGTGACCGCACCAACTTTCCCTCCGACCCTCGTCGATCTCAGCAGAAATGCGTCTGTCATATCATCATCCTCCGAAACTGACATTCCGTCTGAATTATCAAAGTCTCCTCGTCCACGACCAGCACGCACTTTCTCTTCCCCACGTTCTCGGAGCCCCCAGTCCAGAAATATTACCACCTCCCGACCTCCAAATTATCTCACTCGTGAACTTGGAGTGTCCAGCCATCCACAACCAGAACCTGCGCCAGCCCAACAGCAGACCAAGGAGAGGAGCAAGAGCAGGAAGAGATCACGAGAGGCAAGTAGGGCAAGGAGTGTAAATGGCAGACAGGGAGCGCAAGACTTTTCCTTTGGAGATACCCTTGGAGAAGGATCTTACTCGACAGTACGTGCATCGCTTATAACCTACACCTTCTACTCATGCCACCTCAGGTAATGCGTGCACAATATATTCGAACAGGGCAGGAATACGCTATCAAGATACTTGACAAGAACCATCTAATTCGAAAGGACAAGATGCTCGTAGCCCTCGCAGAGAAGAATGTCCTCGTCAAACTGGGGGTCGGTCACCCCGGTATCATACACCTACACTGGACCTTTCAGGACGAGTGGAGCCTATGTCAGTACCACGTTCCTCTCTGTATGCTGTGTCTGTGCATCCGATCCCGGTCATTGCCCGGTTTTTCCTCTTGGCAGCTAGTGATTCACACTGCCACGCTTGCTTTAGTGGTCGGGTGCATGGACCACGCATATATCCGCTTTTCTCATGAACCCACGTCGTTAATGTCCTACCAGTCTTCGTCCTTGATTTGGCGCCCAATGGGGAGATGCAATCTCGCATATCACGCCTTGGCTCCCTGAGCCTCACCTCTTCCAGATATTACGCAGCACAGATCGTTGACGCACTAGAGTTTATGCATGGGAAAGACGTCATTCATAGGTGCGTCACTCCATCTCCTTTTCCGGAGGTCATCTCCACCTCACCTGAAAAAGTGGCAAGTTCCAATTCGCTGACGTCACTACAGAGACCTCAAGCCCGAAAACCTTCTTCTAGATGGCCAGTTTCGAATAAAGATTACTGATTTTGGTACCGGAAAGATATTAGAGAATGGAGGTTAGCTAATTCCTTGCGTGTATACGCGTTTCTCACAAATCCTAAAGCGGAGAAAGCCAACACATTTGTGGGCACTGCGCAATACGTCGCACCAGAGTTACTAGAGAGCAACGAGACAAGTAAGAGGTGCGCTTACCCTTAAAATCATATACCTTGGTTCCTCGAGCGTCATTACGTTTACACCGTGCCTTTCTTCGTTCCTGGCGCCAGAGGCACCTACAACATCCGCTTCTTACGTATCTCGAACACAAACCATCACGGTATTGATCTCTCTTACAGCTCGGATCTCTGGGCACTCGGCTGTATAATCTATCAAATGATCTCCGGCCGCTTTGCATTCCAAGGCCTCAGCGAATACCTTACCTGGCAAAAGATCAAGTCCCTCGACTACACCTTTCCAGCAGGATTCGATGAAGATGCCCAAGACCTCATACAGCGTCTCCTCGTGCATGACCCAACGCAGCGGCTCGGCGCCGGCGGTCCAGACTCTAATTACTCATATGCGGCACTTCGGGCACACCGATTTTTTGCGTCTGTGTCGTGGGAGACCCTGTGGACCGACCCTGCACCGCCCTTGGAGGCAGGGCTAGTGAAGAAGGAGGTGCCTGCTGCAGATGAGGTGGAGGGAAGACAGTGGGATGATGTAGGGGAGATGTGGGATCGATTAGTGACTGGGAACGCTGACGTGAGTAATCGGGGTGGGGACGGCGAGATAAGTGGTGATGGTATGGAATGGGCAAGGGACAGTGAGGGAACAATGTTGCATTCGTTCAAGACGCGGCATACAGGGGGTGAGTATGCGGAAGAGGGCCCGATGGGAGAGATGCCGGATTATCTTGTGTGGCAGTCACGGACATGTGAGGGAAGGGTGATGCCAGGGCTGGAAGAAGATCTAGAGGAGACACAGACGGTTGTTGGCGAGCCCGATAACGATACTGCAATACCGGACATACAGACCTCTCCACCGCCAATATCCCAAGCCGGAGCAGAACCCCTGTCACCATCTGAAGTTTCTCCTGTCCCTACTGAGATCATTCTCCCAGCTATATCCATCCACGTCCCTGGAGTGAACGGACCAAGCTCAGGGTCTAGCTCTTCAGATGGGAGTCCTGTCGAAAGGGTGGCAGCAAATCTCACGGCCAAGTTGAGGATTGGTTCAGATGCGGAAGTGAAGCTGAAACCAAGCCTATCGCGCGGACGGAATCGTGCGCAGACTCCGGTACAGGGTAACGGGCCATGTTCGAATGCAGATTGGTGCGTCACTAAGATGATCAAGTTCTCGAGGCAATTAACCATTTCTTTCCTTATCTATGCCATCATAGGTCAAGCCTTCTCCTACCGTCCGAATGTGTCATCTTCCACACACGTGTTGAGGCTCGGTCACCGAAGCGTCGTGGTAGCAAACTACGTCTCCCGATTAGTGCGAGTCTCACGAAGACGAAGACGCGACAGCTGCTGCTTACGAATATGCGGCTGTTATGCGTGAAGCAGAAGGAGGGTGGTCAAGTGAGTTTGAAGAGTGAGGTCGGGTTGGGGGCGGGAGATAAAGGCAAGGAGCGCGAGAAGCCAAGGGAAGGCAAGGAGAAGGATCGAGATGCAAGTAAGGACTGCAGAAATGTGATCGAGAGCGCAGAGCCGAAAGGCGAGCGAGAGTTTGTTATTTTGACTGTCAGTCTTTTCACTCCTGATCAACGTGTTTTACACCGCTGATCTTGGTCCATGTCACAGTCTAATAGATCACAGACATATGCTGCAGAGACGAGCGCTATCTCTGCGATGTGGGTGGAGAAGATCAACGAGGCTCTCGTTCGGGGGAATGCACATCTCCAGACACGGACTCGGACATGACGGGGACTGGGATCGGGGTTAAGATGATGTTCAAATGTAATGCACCGTCTTCATGCGTATCTGTGAGCTTGATGGCTCGAGGCTGTTATGCTTTCCATTGGACCTGGAGGAATTCACGCGCGACTCGGGGCAACGATTTATGTAGTAATTGGTATTGGTATTTAACGTATGCGCGTACGCTCATGTACAGTTTGTATTACTTATAGGAACATTTGTTTTCGGATTTGAGATTGGTATCGATATCTTTGTGCTTCTGCCAGTGGCACTGTTGTGTTTTTTTTAGAGATCTGGTTTGGATGTAGGATTATATTATATCACAGAGCATTTATTTTTATTCTAATGAAAATTAACTGGGAGTCGGATTATCTGCGTTTGCACGTTTCTCGCTATTCACCTTCATTATGCCGACTCGAATGTGGTCGATGACACTGCAGCACTATGTATGACCTTATCTACTTCACAACTTCAATAAGTACCACGACAAAACCTGGAATACATAAAAACAAATTCTCCCGCTCCCCACACACTGCCCGCCCATCGCAAATCAAACATATGGAGCATCTCCTGCGCTACACACTACTGTTAGTTGACACATGAATGCGCTCCTGAAAAGCAATCGAGGTCATAGCGGTTGCTGTATCAGAGTTGGCTACGAGCTCGGCATGATGTTCTCGAATACCGAGGATCAGGCGCGGTCCCAGCACAAACATCGTCACGACCTGAAATGTCTGCTCAAGACCATTGTAAATTTGAGTGTCCAGGGAATAGTATGAGTCCTGTAGAGATGATAAATCACGATCACATGTGAAGGTCGATGACAGTCACATACCGATGAGAACTTTGGAGACAATAAACTGAGATGGAGGCAAGAGAAAGCTAAAAAACTAACACGTGCAAAACTTCAGCGGAACAAGAGAACCAGATTCGCATTACGAGCTCACCTTGCGAAGTAAATCACGTGATTTTTCATTAACACCACGAATAAGTCATCCATGATACCACCTGTTGAGTGTTGCCGCAGTTCACGAAAGTGTTTTACCGCAATCCTGACAGCAAGACACAAGGCAATGACCTCCCGTACAGTGGAAAGTGCCAAGCTCACGGAAGACAGAAATAGGGAATCTCCCTCGCCAATTATGCACTGATTGAGCCCGGAGAGAATGGATTCCTCTGGTATTCGTCAATGAGCCTGATACACTTAAACATTTCATATATAATTAAAGCTTACCCACTGAAGCCTGCACCACAATTATTGCGACAATCACTACATCGATGATTGTGATGGCTAGAAAGATGACAACGAGAAATATCAACACCTTTCTAGATCGCTGGTACATGGCATGTAACCGAGTGATCATGATGACTTGCATGATATTTCAGTCAAGTCAACATCACGAAGGTGTATAGCTCACCACCCAGCAATACATCTACAACTTCACCCATACAAACAGCTGTACCGTACGTGGCAAGGCCTAATAAAACCAGCAACATTAGTTATCAGGTTCGGAAGATCACAGGCTCGAAACAAACTCACAACTATAGGAGTCGTTGTGTTGAGTCAATGAGTTGTTCAAGAATCTCACTCACCCCTGCATGGTAGTTCAGCTGTTTGGACGGGAATGGAAAGCATCGGTGTAGAACGCTCACCCCATCTGTCAACGGAATCGTTGGAACACTGACTGTGCGCCGCCTGTCACAAGAAAGAAACATAATCTATGCACGGAGACATACCCAAGATGTCGACCCTGATTGTAAGAGATAGGTAAAGAACGTAACATCAATGGCCTAAACTTCCAAACGTACACAGCATATCCTATTCCAGCATAGCGTACCTAGGATATTTTGAAGTCAGCAAAACTTGGACTTGCTCAGCGTAAATATTGAAACACAAGGTACATACACTGAGATAGAGAAAAGTCATCAAGGACCAGCGTTGCCTCTGCCATGAACAAGTTGTATTTTCATGTCGTTCTTTTGACGTGGGAGTCCGCTCACCCAGATCAGCTCAACCTAGAACAAATTCTGAGCGAGTTGGCTGCCCTAGTAGTGGTTTCAACTCTACCTCTCGTCCGAACGTAAGTCCTAGAAATACCATAATGTCAGTGGTCTTTCCATACTTAATCTTGCTTACCCCAATCGTACATTACCCCGGCACAGCCGACAACTGCGAAGTGGTAACGAAGGTCAGCCGTGGTCATCATGCGGCCGACTCTCCACGAACGTATAAAATAACTGCCAATGAGGTGCGCATTGATGACTGGCCACCAACTGGGATCGTTTGAGACTAAGACCATAGTATTACTAGAGGATGGGGGGAATTTTGTGGATGTACAACGATCATATTGGGGCTTGATATGCCACCATCCAGCGCTTACATCGCCGCAGTGATATTCGAGCGATGATCTATGATAGAGCGGCGTAAGTGTTTCAACGGTGAATTAGGGAATATGCACGTAGGGATATTGATGGGATCAAAGTAGCGGTGGTCGGTTAAGTCGTAAAGTAGCGACCATGTCTGAACGCCGCAAAAGATCGGAAAACTGACATCAGGAAATTCTCACATTCCTTAATGCCCTTAATCAGCTTAGCTCACTTATCTCGAAACCTGCTCAACATTTTTTTTTCTGAATACATTCAAGTTGAAATTTTGGACAAGTAGATCCAATTTCACCAAGGCGGTCAAGTGTAAACAAGTCTGCTTAAGGGCAAATAAGGAATGTGAGAATTTCCTGATGGAGGCTGTTTGTGATTTCGACAGCGAACATTTTGTTACTGTCTAAACGTCATAACAATAATAAATATAAATGTATTTTTAATGCTGGCATAAACTTCGAAATGAAGCGAAGTGTGCCAGCACTTGGTCAAAACTCGGCCGAAAGTAGTTTTGCCCCCAGCACTAAATTCATAGTGGGATGTGACGCGTGACGAAGTTAGTGTCATATCTCTACAGTACTTCCGTGATTAAGTAAGGTGTACTCGCCGCTTTAGGAAACAACGATAAATAAACAACAATAAGCAATACACTGCGGAAACGAGATTTTAGCCAGACCCTAATCAGAGGGAGACAACATATGTAACACGACTCTAAACGTACCTTGCTTGTAATCAGACGTAAATCCGAGGTGTCGGAAATTTTGTTCCTTCAGCTCACAGCCACAGATGTAAACAGAGGCTTTTCAGACTTCGTTATCACGTCTTTGCGGACCCCCGCTTATACACGCTATTCCACGACTATTCAGTCCTGCAAATCCAAACTTTCGACATCTGCTTAGGCTAGACTTAGTTCAAGATGATTTTTCAAAATTTTGGCCAAGTCCGTACTACTAGTACTCAAGCGCTCTCATGGCAGACCACGACACGATCAAACTCGAGCTGCCTGCGCAACTCAAAACTTTCAAATTCACTTTCGAGTGCAGAAGACCGGGGCCCTTGGTAAGTTTTTTTGTAAAACTAAACTAAGGCTAACTAATTGTATACTATGTAGACCGTTGAAATTTCTATGCAAAGGTCTCTCAAGCGGTCGAAGTCACAACCTAGTACTTCGGAGAGTCTAGACACCAGTGAAACACAGACCGAGAGGCCGGAAATACTTACCCACTGGTTGCAGGCCCAGGAAACGGTGAGTTCTTCCTACTATTTCTATCGGTGTCAAGCAGCATCAAGTATTTCTAGCGAAAATTCAAGATCTTACGCAACAACCAAACAAGAGGTCAGTCAATCCATTCGCTGTGGCTCCTGCACTCGTTTCCTCGCTCTATGGGACATACACTAACATTCTTCCCGCAGTAACGCTGGACAGCCGGTTGACGATAGCGAGACCGAACCTGAGTCTGACATAGAGCATTTGCCCGAGTCTCCGGCCACACCAGCAGAATTTACTCGCTGGTATAACAAGGTGCATTTACAGGCTGGTAGTACCAAACAGATGGTTGACAGCGAGACCGAACCGGAGTTGGAGATCTCGAAGCAGGAGCGCAAGAGTCCCATAGACTTCATCTATGAGGCCATGATCAACGTACGTATTTTTATTTTTTCTATATCATCACCACTTACAAAAAAGCTACAAACATAGAGACCTTAGCGCAGACCCAACGTT
This sequence comes from Suillus decipiens, assembly GCA_016695475.1. Lineage (NCBI taxonomy): Eukaryota > Fungi > Basidiomycota > Agaricomycetes > Boletales > Suillaceae > Suillus > Suillus decipiens. The sequence goes on along the minus strand of MU173022.1, from coordinate 22,313 downwards.
TGAAGCATCACAAGCCCGGTTCTGTACTAGTATCATGAATTTTGTAAAGTAGTAGGAACACGCTCACGTGACCAAGCAAACGCGTGAACGGAAGATTTGCGAACTTCATATCAACCAAGATGCCCTATGTATGCTGCTACTGCAAAGTCAAAAATTGCAAGGGGGCACTTATCTCAGCTCACGTTTGTCGTGCACACGAGCGCTCCGACTTACGCCAACGAACTTGTGTTGATCAGGCTAACTTTACGCGTGTTGGACAACGTGTCATCCTAGGGGCTCACACAGATGCTGGACCTGTTCCACGAGGCTTTACAGTTCCACTACACGAACCTACACCTCCTTTATCTCTCGACTTTCACGATCCTTTGGAGGATGCCATCCTCGATTATGGGGTACTTACAGAAGCAGATCTTGGTATTGCAACACCCAGTAGCCCTTTGCCTAACCTAGGTCCCAATATGCGCAGTCCCGAGGCTCTTATTGCAGCTATTGACCACTTTGACGCGCATAACAATGCGACAGCTGCTGGGTCTCGGCCCCTGACACCTCATGATGCACACCAACTCCCTGTTGACCCAGAGCAACATGCTTTCGAACGGCAACTTGCAAGGACCTTCGAGGAGATGCAAGATGAAGATGTGCAGCATGTGGACCAAGTAGACGAAGGTCTGGACGATGATGTTGATATTGATGTAGATGCGAACTTTGATGATCAAGATCAAGACAGTTTCGAAAGTTTGAATACTGGCCCCAATGAAGACGACCCTGATCCATTCCTATCAGAGGAAATACTTGATCTGCATAACAATATGGACTTTGCTGATGTCCCACCGCACCTCCTCACTATATACGCGCTAGTATCATGGTTGCATCTGCAGTTCCATCTGCCAAGAGTGGTTTGCAACGCCTTGCTAGCTGTTTTTGCATGCCTTCTCATCTCACTATCACCAGCAATCGACGCACTATTCATCACTCTCCAGTCAAGTAACCGCGTTCTCAGAGTGGACAAGTCTACATATGTGCTTCCTGTATGTCCTGTCTGCCGGGATGTTTATCCCCCTGCGGGATCTCTGCACTCGCACGAAAAGTGTACAACTTGTGGCGTTGACTTGTTTCTCCCAGATCAAACTAAACGCGGGAATCTCCGTGCTATACGATCACCAGTCATCAAGTATCCCTATCTTCCGCTCTCCGAGCAGCTCAAATCCTTGCTCAAGATCCCAGGCCTTGAGGCTACCCTTGATGCTTGGAGACTCAAGCCTCGGAATCCTAGGCAATACACTGACATTTTTGATGGGGATATGTGTAGCAAAAAACTCCAAGGTGCAGACGGTAAGCTCTTCTTTTCAAATCTTCCGCACGAGAAGCACGGTCCAGATGGAGAGGTTAGAATTGGTCTTAATCTTGGAGTTGATTGGTACGTCACGAGAACCCCACATCATACCCATTCACTGTTTGACTTTTGTGTCCAGGTTCTCATATATTCGAAGCAACATAGCAACATCCCACTCCTCCTGTCCAATATCCTTTTCAATATGCAACCTTCCTCCCGAATATCGGTACTTTTGTATTTTGAGTGCCAGACGCCCTGCTGATTCCTAAGTTGCCTTCGTATCTAGCTATCGAATGTCTAATTTGATGTGTACCAGCATTCTTCCAGGTCCAAAAGAACAGAACCCTGACCAAATCCAACGCTTCCTTCGCCCTATCATCTCTGATCTCCTACGCTTATGGAAATTTGGAGTCAGGTTGCCCACGGAGTCATGTCCACAAGGCAAATGTTCCGATTTCGTTATCTAATCTCCAATTACTGAATCTCTTTCAGGCCGGCTCGTCCATGTTATCCTGGTGGCTGTTGTTTGTGACAAACCAGCAGCACATAAAATTGGAGGGTTGGCATCGCATTCTCACACACATTTTTGTACGTGCTGCTGGATCAAGAATGAAGACAAGGATAAGCCTCAATCGTTTCAGAAAGGAGGTGCGCATGGTCTCGTTATCATTTTTAACGCCCAATGTTCGATTTTTTACAGCATTTAAACCACGAACAAACATGGAGCAATGAGACTCAGGTGAACATTATCGATCTCTTACTACATCGAGCGCTCGGAAGGCCTTTGTCAAGGAACACGCGACTCAATACACCCAGCTATCACGTCTCCCATACTTTGACTTAGTAGAGCAGATTGTGGTTGATCCGATGCACAATCTATTCCTAGGTAAGCCCTCCCGACACTATCCAGAGGACATCATGCTTCATTTCTTTAGGCCTTGTCAAGACCCACTTCTACAACATTTGGGTACAATCAAAGATTCTTCGCGCAAACCATGAACTCGACACGTTTCATGATATGCTCGCAGATGTAAGTTCGTTTTCAATCTGTCTATACATTATGCTGATGTATTCATTTAGTTTATCGTCCCTGGATCCAGTGGAAAGCTACCAACCGATATTGGGATGCCGTCAGGAGGCTCCCTGACGGCAGATCAATGGATACTTCTCGCGACGGTATACGATCCAATCGTTGTAAGTTTCTTGTCGATTTGCTATGTTCTCATAACTAACTGATGTCAATACGGTCTTCAGATTCCACAGCTATGGAGTGCCTGTCTTCCGACGGATGCCGATAATGATATTCTTTGTCAGCGTGTCACCCAGATCAAGTGAGCAGAGATTCAGAAGGAGACTGCGGCAAACCACAAGGCCCAACAGAAGAAAGCACTTGAGGAAGCGAAGAAGATGAGCAAGGGTGCATTCGAAGCTGAAAAGGCCCGAATTTCACAGGAGAAACTCGCATCAGCAGAGGCGAAGACTCAGGAGAAACTCAGAGCTGTGACTGCTAAGCAGGCCGAAAAAGTACGGTTAGCGGCAGAGAAGAAAGCCAAGGCTGCTGAGCGAAAGGTGACTCATTACCTTGCATATGCAGCTCACTGACAATTGTATATCTCCTAGGCATCAAAGAAATGCAAAGCCATGGCTCAAACTGTTGACGACCTTCCAGAAGGCCAGACAAGGTAATCTCCTCCGGCGCCAGGCTCTGTACCAATACCGACATCAGAACCAGCAGAAGCAAACATGGGTTCTGAAGAGGGAGCTGATGATTTAAAATATTTGCTTCACCCAGACGATCCTGCTAACTTTTTGAAGCTGTGCATTGCACTACGCATTCTCATCAAATGCTCGCTGTCTGATGAGGATATTGATTGTGCTGATGGGCTGATTCGCGAGTATAATACAGAGCTCATACATGTGTGTTGTCTTGTTAAGCTGTAATCTGCATCATTTCTACTTACATATCCTTCTAGCTCTACGGTTCTGCCGTCCTCAAGCCTAATCACCACTTTTCAACTCACGTCAGTGCATGTGCACGCAACTTTGGTCCCCTTCATGACTTCTGGACATTTTTGTTCGAACGACTCAACAAGGTATTGAAGTCATTCAAAACTAATAACAATGCAAACGGCGAGCTGGAAACAACCTTTTTTCGTGAATTTCACAAGACATGTGAGGTTGGGTGACTTGTAAGTGTCCTTGTAGTACACTCGTCCTACTAACTTACTGCATCCACATATAGACATACAACTTATTGTGCTATCCGAAAGAGTCGCTTCCCTGTGAAGCCGCTGAAATCATGCTCAAAGCTTCCAACGAGGAGAGAGGGACTGTGGCTGGGCTCGCTGCTTTGTCTAAAGATCTCGAAGATGCTCAAGTAGATGGTATGTCGTGTCTACTGTTTGATTTGGTCTCTCTAGTATTCTAATTTAAAGTATCAGCTGGTCAGGTTTATGCGCTTAGCCCATGACACCAGACCAAGGCTATTTGGAGAGTATTGTGACCGTGATACGCAACTACCGTTGCTCATTGACCCTGATTGGATTGTCGGGCAACTTGGTATGACAACTGTGTCTTTGGGTGATAGCAGAACGAAAGTCTGGGCATCGATTGAAATTGTCAAGGTATTCGAGTCGAGTTCTACTATGCATTACATGATCTCACGTCTACATTTGATGCAGTGATAACGGTATCAAGAAATCATCAAGAAACGATTTGTGTCTACATCAATGGGTCCATTGCAGGCAGATCTTCTCCTAATCTTCTTGTTTGTGCCACTCATCAAGCTCCTTCAAATATTTTGCATCATTGTCCAAGAGTTCACCTTCCTTGAGCCGACTGTAGAATCCTGACAACCACTCTCCACCATTCAGCAACACCAAGTCCGGATTTTCTTCAACCACTTATCTGACACCATGGATTTGAAGGGAACTGTCTTTTTGCTCGACATCGGTGCATCCTCATTCATCTTGCTCGGTGCAAGATCAAAAACAGATTTAATGGGTGCCATTTTTACAGTTTTGTGGCATTTGGGTGCTGGCTCTCCAAGTCCTTCATTGTCATTGGCATCAGAATCCCCATCATTTCCAACCCTGGACTTCTTGAGTGCCAACCAATGAACAAAGGCAACAAACTGTCTCATCAACAAGTTTAGTATATTTAATATTTGAAGTTGACTTCAAAGCTTACATCTGGACTTCTCCATTGAGCACCTTTGACCATCCAGGCACCTTTTCCTGCCTCAGCATCCTTCCACCTGTTGATGGTGTCTGCGGAGACATCACCTGACTTGCAGGTGAGCACATCAGATGCAAAATCTGTGTCAGGCATTGCCATGACACCTTCATGCCCTGTAGCCTTCTGAAAGGCTGCTGCTGCTTTTCGACGGGTTTTTGTGGCCTGGGTGAGTTAGATATGATGTGGATGTTGTTATCTTGCAGAGACTGACTGTTGCACATTGCCCACATTGCCGCCAGTTATTCTTATGCTCCTCTGCTTTTTTAGACTTGATGTCATCAATTGACTCGAGATATTGTTTGTGGATGTTGCAAAAATAGGATTTTGCACAGTCAGTGATTAATTGATGGTCGTAGTCACCATCTGGTATCTCAGGTTTGGAGTTTGGATCTTCATGCAATCACTGTTGTGTTTCAGCTGTAAGTTTTCAATCAATCATATTCTTTTGTTGGCTCACCTTTTTGTTTTCCCAGACTAGATTGACAACCTCTTGGATGAAAGCAGTGTTGACAGCATCATCTACCTTACCCTTCCACACTGGGTGCCAAATCTTTTCCTCCTTGATTGTATGCCTCACCAGATTCTAATGGTCTCACATTATTTAATAGCTTGGCACGTGCTGCTTTACTGAGTGATTGAGGGATGTTACATAGATCTGGAAACATGGTGTGAATTATGGCCTGCCAGCACAGTAAGTCTTTTGATCTCTTGATGAACACACACATGACTTACTTTTAACTTTGGATGTTCATTCAAAACATTCCTTGTGGCTCCCTTCTTGTTTCCAGCAGCCTTACCAGGCTGGTAGTCTTCTCACAGCTGCACCACCTCTGCCTGAAGAGCCTGCATCATTGCTTCTTGTGAATCGATTCTAACCATGGATGTGTCGGTTGTTGTCGTAACTTTGACATAAAACTGATGCATACCTTCGAACAAGTGTACAACTTCACTGGCACTGGCAGGAGCTATCTGGGACCCTGCATATCGCTGCATATCTCCAGGTTGGTCCTGGAAATGTGAACTGCATTGGTATGGGTGCATCCCCACATTTAATTGAGGTCGCTGAAAATGATTGTAGTCATGGTCATGTCCACTGCTTGGTGCCAAGGAATGCGAGCATGACTGTGGCTCACTGCTTAATGAGAAAGGTGTTCTAGCAGGAGCAAATGGTGTGTCTGGTATGTTCGAATTGTTGCCTGACAACCTGCCCATGTACTCATTCGAGTGTGAGGGATTCAGAGTGTCTCCCCCTGGCTGATAATATGTATGTGAGTTTTCTACACTGTTTCAAATTACTTGGCTCTTACCATTGCATGGTCAGGCACTGGTCTGCTGAAGAAGTCGTCGTGCTGTGGCAAGCTGCTATTGGGCACGGTCAGTGGGGACAAATGAGGCTAGTTGTGGCTGAATTGGTATGGACCGTGACCCATCATCTGAGACTGACAGTCTTCGCTAACACCATATTGATTATGTTATGACTAGGGTTGGTCACGAGACAACTACTCAAAAGAGAGTGACGGTCATTCGGTTGTCAGTGTCAAAGTACAAAAGAGTACTATGCTTCAATAGACGACAAAGACAGCTTAGTCTCGAAAGAGGAATAGGCTGGCAGAGTCAAATATAATCACATTCAGACTAAGACTTAGGAGTGCTAAGACTTAGAAGGCGATTTAGATGACTTAGAGTTGAGAGGCTCTAAGCAAAGGAAGTTCCAGGTAAAACCTAGTAAGATTAAAGTGAAGTAACTACAAGTGATACACTGTGCTTAAATAGGCCAATATGTGTGCACAGACCAAGACCATAACAAGTAAGTAAGTGATAGGACAGATATGGAAGGCATGGACATATGATGGTGTAGTGGCGCCTAGAGCAGCGATGGGGATGAATTCTGGGAGTTGAACTACAACTGGGGGAAGTGATATCAGTGCTGGTTCATATAACCCAGTGGGGTGTTCTTCAGTCCAGGTTTTAACAATGTCTGGAGACGGGGCGGAGGAACAATGATAATCAGGAGGTGTGGTCTGATTCTGGATGATAGTGTGAATGGGATTTACTGTTCGTACTGGGGATGGAGTACATTCAGTGGTGGGTTTATGTAGTACATTGACTACATCTGTAATGGCTTGTCTTGCCTCTCTTGAGGTTTCGACAGATTGCTGGATGTCATGTATGATAGCAGAGGTGGTTTCTAAGGCGCTTTGAATGGCGGCCAAAAGACCGACAAGGTTACTAATAGTAGAACGAGGGTTTGGAGGGAAGGTGGTATCTGTGAGAGTGGCTCGGCTAGCTTCCACTTCAGCCACTGGACTATGCGGTCTAAGGGTTCCTTCTGCCCTGGCGTTAACGACCTGTATAGCTTCTCTAAGGTCTTCCTCAAAACCATGAGGGAGGAGACATAGAGCATGAGTCCTAATGCACCTTTGTAAGTGCATAATACTGAGATGAGTTTCTTGGTGTGGGATTCTTCTAGCCCAAATTTCAAGAAGGATGGCATTTCGGATGATGTGGATAATGAGCGATGCAGTGAAGGCATCTCTGCAGATGATGATGTTGTCGACCTCAATAGTGTATTCTTCGCACATGAGGACAGCCTCAATGAAGGTGTATTCCTCGAGGTCGTCAAGGTAACATGTGAAGCATTTAGTGTTGGTGTTGCATTCATGGTCCTCAGCAGGGGTAGTGACGACAGTGATGGGTCTGGCATAATCTCTGGTGACTGGGGAGCGATGGCAGACTGGGGTGATGAGGGTGTCTGTGTTGTCGGTGAATTTGGAGATAGAAGATTCAGTAGCAATGGAGACATTGGTCATAGCAGGTGTAGTAGGGACGAGAACATTGGAAGACATGTGGTTGTTTGTTGTTGTTCAATGGTTAGGGCAGAGTGAGTTGGGGAGTTTCAAAGTTTATGTCATCTTTTATATGCACTAAGGATCTTCCCAGCATTCTCCAGGTTCTCTTTGGGTATCCACTCATTATCTGCTGATGAATAGCCCTTCCACGTCACCAGATACTTATGGTGTTTGCCATTTCCTTTATGGGACAGAATTGCTTCTACCTCATATTCTTCTTCTTCTTTGATGATGTCAGGTGGTGGTTCTAGGAAGTTCGGCCCGTGAATGTCGTTTTCACTATAGGACAATAACTGAGAAGCATGGAACGTGTTGTAGATTCTCCATTGTTTTGGTAATTGGAGTTTGAACATGATGGGGGATAATACGGCGGTGATTGAGAATGGTCCATATCGTTTTGGTGCAAGTTTCCTGGATGGTAATTTCAATCGTAGGTTTTCTGCTGAGAGCCAGACCTTATCTCCTATCTTCCATGGAGTGTATTTCTGCCTGTATGATCGTTCAGCCATCTTTTGCATTGCAATGTTGTGGCATGATATTGCTTCTTCTCTGATCTTCTGAAGCATGTGTACTCATTCTTCCACTGTAGGAACTGTTGAGTCCGGAATGAGGTGCGGGATTGCGCATGGTTCATATCCCATCATAAGGAAGAATGGTGATGCATTCCTTGCATCATGTTTTTGGTGGTTATGTATGAATTCAGCAATGGGTAAATGTTCTATTCAATCTTCTGGGTTGTTACGGCAGTAGATACAGAGATAGGTTTCCAATTCTTGGTTGAGTTGTTTGGTCTGCCTGTCTGTCTGTGGGTGGTAAGCGGTTGAAGGGGCGATAGAATATTTGAGGAGTCTTGCTAATTCCTTAGAGAACCATGATAGGAATTGCAGTCCATGATCTGAAATGATTTTGTCATGCAGCCCACATCTCTTATAGACATGTTTCAGGAATAGTTTAGCCACCCCTTCTGATGTGATTGTTTTATGGCATGGAGTAATAATTACCCCCTTCATAAGCCCATGGTCTACCATGACCATGATACTGTCAAAGCCCCTGGAGACAGGGAGATCAGTAATAAGATCGATGGACAGCTGAGCGAATGGGCGAGTCGCAGAGGAGGAAATAGGGGTCAAGGGGGGTTGGACAGGGTGGGTATCAGCTTTCATCTGCTGACAAAGGGCGCAGCCATCAACATATTTCCGAACATAAGAACCCATGGCTGGCCACCAGGCCTCCCGTTTGACCAGTTCTTCTGTCTTTAAATGACCAGGATGGCCAGTGGTAGGGTGATCATGGTACCTAGTGAGGATAGCTGCTTGGTGAGCAGGCAGAATGTAAGCACAATCCTTAAAATAAAGGATATCATGGTCAATCCGCCAATTGGATAAGGCAGATTTCATAGGGGGAAGACAGACACCATCAAGGGCATCGGAAGCAGTCCTGAAGACTGGGTCATCAAGCGTGTTGGAGGAGTGTAGGGTATCAGCGAGGTCAACATCAAGAAGGCAAATGAATAGTGAATCGGGGAGAAGAATCTGATTGGTATTATCATCCTTTCCAGATCCATGATCAGGACGCCAGGAAAGAGCATCTGGGGCTGCTAATTTACTTCTGGCAACATGGTGAAGTTCAATATCAAATTCGGATAAGAAGAGCTGCCAGTGCACTTGACGACAAGTGAGTTTCTGGGCTGTGTTGAAATAAAGCAGGTTCTTGTGATCTGTAAAAATGATGATAGGGTGCGGGTTGCCTTCGAGGTAGTGGCGCCATTCTGCTAAAGCGTGGATAACCGCGAGGAGTTCTCGATTGAAGATCTGATAGTTGCGTTCTGCAGGATTCAGAGATTGTGATAGATATGTGCAAGGATGATAGACTCCATTTTCATCAGTTTGTAAGAGGATGCCCCTGGTGGCTACCAGTGAGGCATCCATAGCAACTGTGAACTGTTTCAATGGGTCAGGGTTACGGAGGACTGGTTTGGTGGTGAAGGCACGCTTGAGCTTGTTGAAGGATTCCTGTGCATTCTCATTCCATTTGAATTTCTTGTCTTTCTTGGTTAGATCAATAAGTGGTCACGCGATGTCGGAGTAGTGAGGAATGAAGGATCAATAGAAGTTGCAGAAGCCGAGGAATGGTTGAACCTCAGATGCGTTTTTTGGTACTTCCCTTTTCGGATTCCTTCCACTTTCTTGATATCAGATGTAACTTGCCCAGGGCGAATAACCATTCCCAAATACTCAACCTCTTCTTTATCAAAAGTGCACTTCTCTGGTTTGCAATACAATGTCTCCTTTCTAAGTTTTTCCAAGATGCGGTGTGTATGCTTCCTATGTTCTTCGAGGTCATTTGAGAATATGAGGAGGTCGTCCATATAAACAATGAGCCACCCTTCGTTCAACTCCTGCTGGAACATTCAATTCATATAGGCCTGGAACGTGGCCGGAGAATTGCATAGACCGAAAAACATCACATTTGGTTCATACAATCCGAATTCGGTCATGAATGCAGCTTTCCACCTGTCATTGGGGTGAATGTGGATATTGTTGTATCCGGAGTGTATATCCATCTTCGTAAAGTATTTGGCTTTATGAAGTCAAGCAATGAGGGTGGTCAGGAGTGGGAGAGGGTAAGCGTTCTTGACGGTCCATTCATTGATATACCAGTAGTCTTGAGTTGGTCGTAGGTCCCCACTCTTCTTTCTGACGAAGAAAAAGCCACTAGCTTGAGGCGATTTAGACTCCGAAATAAACCCTTTGTTACAATCGCTGTACGCCCCTCACTTTTCCCTTTCTTGTCATATTCACTTTTTCTATGCTTACATCATCATTCCCTTGTATGTCACTTTCACCCACGGTCACTTGACCATACATTCATACCTGACTCATTATGACTCACTCATCTCTTATGACTCATACATTCAACACGTTGTACTTAACTACCTTCCCTTTTGGGTTATGTAGTCTTTTACGTATCTCACGCACCTGCCCTAGAGTACGCTTGTACTTTACATATATAAACCCGTGTAGATACACTGTATTTCTTTATTCTAATCTTACTGGGTTTTACCTGGATTCTTCCTTCGCTAAGGACCCCCAATCCTTAGTCGTCTTAGATCGTATCTAAGCTTAGCACACCTAAGTCTTAGTCTAAAGTGAACTTACGTGCCTCGACTCAGCTAGTTCCATGTACCTTGCACTCGGACCTACCTTCGTCGTTGTAGAACGTATCCGACTCAGCCAGCCTAGTCCTCTCTGGACTCAGCTGTCTTCATCGTTTACCTTGAACTGTGCTAGGCCTTTGTCCGGCTAGTACTACGAAACCACAACTCTCAATACTGCTTGTTTGTGGCAGTTGTGTTCAGAACTATCCCAGTTCATAACACCCTTTAGCTAGATTTTCGTCAATGAAGGCTTTGACCGCATCTCATTCTTTAGGTGACAGTGGGTAGATTTTGGATACCCTCAGGACATATCCTGGTTTGGTTTCAATGCGATGATCCGTTCCTGGTCTTTCTGGTGGTAAATGGTTGAGCCCATCTTTAGTGAAAACATTGGCAAAATTGTGAAGATAGGAAGGGACTAATTCTTTGAAACTTTTCTTCTTTGCTTCTTTCTCAGCTGTTGCGAACTCCTGCGATTTACTACTGAACTTGAGTGGGGTCGTGTGTTGCTCAGCATACAAAGTTTCGTCATGTGTGAGAGGGGTATCCATAGAGACGTCTTCAATAATCCTGATTGTTTCACCATTAAATGCATATTCTGCTAGAAATTCTCCGTCTTCCAGGGGGTAGTCTGCAATGTTTCGGACTGGTTCTTCTGGTGCATCCATCCAGACATCTTCCTTAGTGTCATACATTTTGTCATCTTTGGTTGGAAGCATGGTTGGTACTGGTTTGTCTTCATCCATGACTTCTTTGATAGAGGCGAAAGGAGGTAAGGGGGGTTCTCTTCACTTGCTACTGACACTTCTCTCTGCTTTCCTCTTTCCTCTCCTTTGTTCCTCAATTGGTCACTGTTCCTTGACAACTGGTTTTGGATGGAATAATTCTTCTAGCTCCACCTTCCTCTTCTCAGGTCTCGGTATGGGTTCTATACGTCTTGGAGCCTTCTTTGGATTTGGAGTTGGAGTTGGTTTGGGTTTCATTGATTCTGATTTTGGGGTTTCCACTATTGTTGGAAGCGGGTCGTTGTAGTTGTTTTCATTTTTGACAACCGCTTCTTCTGTTTTCTTCAGCTTTGACTGGGCCCATTTCTTCTGGGACCTGAAGAGGGTCGGCAAGCGATTGGTTACTTGCCCATCGTCAATAAGGGTTTCCACTTCTTTTGACCTTTTGGTGGTGGGTAGTGTGAGTGTCTTGGATGCCCAATCGATCATGGGGTTCATGGCCTTCAGCCACGGTATTCCTAGAAGGATCTGATCTTGTCGTCCTAGTCTAGTGACATTAAATTTTCCAATCATGACTCGTTCATCCACCTTAACGTGGAGCACACAATACTGTGAAATTGGCCTGCTTTTCGAATAGCTTCCATTGGCAGTGGTTACGGCAAAGGGTTTTCATAGAAGGTGGGTTCTGATTCGGTGATTGCGAATGAAGTCTTCTGATATGAAAGTTCTGGCTGCCCCGGAATCTATTACTGCAGTGGTTTCGACTGGATCCTTACAAACTTTGGAGAAAAGGGTGATGGGGATGTGCATTTCTTTTCATTCACCTACTTTTCATACAAGTCGTATGGGTACAATAGGAGAGTCTGTCGTCGACTCAGCTCTCCAGTTCAAAAATCTGTGTCAAGTCTCCTTGCTTCTTCTTCTTTGGTTTCTTTGGTGATTCCCTGTTTCCTAACAAGGATCCTCTTCTTTGGGCACATGTTGGCATGATGTCCAGTCTGGGCGCAATTGAAGCACTGGCCCTTCCACATGTAGTCACAGTGATCAGCTTCTGTGAGGTGGTCAACCTCCATGGCATTCAGGTCATTCCTTCTAGGGGGTGGGATATACTTTTGCCCATTCTTCTTCTTCCTTCCATTCCCATCCCCTTTTCTGACTGTGGCACATCTCTCCCAATTGGCATTAAGGTTAACAGCCACTGCGATGTACTTCTCAATGGTTACAGGTACGGTTTCCATCTGGCAGATGGCGCGTTGGAGACCTGGTTTAAGTCCCTGCTCAAAGAAGTAGATGAGGGCTGTGCTTTCTTTGAGAGACAATTCAATCATAAGGGTGCAGAATTCTGCGATGTAGTCAATGAGGCTCCCAGTATGTTGGATCCTCCTGATCTTAGTCATGGTGTTTACTTGTTTGTCTGCCGTGCAGAACGAGGCTCTGAACTTCACCTTGAATTCGTCAAACTTTCCCCACTTCCCACTTGTTTCAAAGATGTTGGCGTAGAAGTTGGAAGCCCATGCTCCAGTGGTTCCTTCCTTCATATAAGCCAGTGCCGTAGCGATCTGTTTCTCATCAGTGTTGTAGTAGTTGGCGTTAATGTGGAAGTAGGTTTTAACTGAATAGAGCCATCTCTTGGCATCTGCGGGTGTCCCATTAAAGTTTCCTGGCAACCCCGCTTTCAGTTCTGGTGTGGTGATCTGGACTGCTGATCTGGACATAGCTATGTTGGTATCGGTACTCGTATGTCTTTGGTTGAGTTTTATCTGAGTTCAGGGTTTGCTTTGTGGTGAGTTCTTCTGAGTCTGTTTCTGGTTGGTACTAGCGCTCACTGGTGTGTGGCGTTCAAAAGGACTTTAATCTTTTGTTACGACTAGGGTTGGTCACAAGATGACTACTCGAAAGAGAGTGACAGTCATTCGGTTGTCAGTGTCAAAGTACAAAGAGTACTATGCTTCAATAGACAACAAAGACAGCTTAGTCTCAAAAGAGGACTAGGCTGGCTGAGTCAAATATAATCACGTTCAGACTAAGACTTAGGAGTGCTAAGACTTAGAAGGTGATTCAGATGACTTAGAGTTGAGAGGCTCTAAGCAAAGGAAGTTCCAGGTAAAACCTAGTAAGATTAAAGTGAAGTGACTACAAGCGATACACTGTGCTTAAATAGGCCAATATGTGCGCACAGACCAAGACCATAACAAGTAAGTAAGTGATAGGACGGATATGGAAGGCATGGACGTATGATGATACAAGGAAACAAGAAAGGTAGGTAGTGACATGGCAGAGCCATGTAAGTACAACAGTCAGTTCATAGACCATACTGTGAGACAAGTAGTCCATGGTCGTAAACGTTATATAATCAACGGAAGGGAAAATGTATAGGGGCACATACAACTGTAACAGATTAGGATATACAGGAACACCACTAGGGCGTCGCTGAGAGCCTTGGGACCCATACATCAATGTGGGGTGTGGGGTGTAGTGAACAAAAAGAAGAGCGAGTGAGAAGCTATGGGCAACCGAATGGCGAATCCTAGGTAGCATATGGACCTCATGTATAGAGTCTGATCAGATACATTTGTTATGCATATGCAGATATGATTCAGATGTCCAGATCAAATGTTCAAATCCAAAACTGCAATCAGATTAGCTACTAGGGCAGCAATCTCCCTCCGCATAACTTATCTATGCAGTATCTGTTTAGACTGAGAAAGGAGAACCACTCACTAACCTAACACTCAGGGATATACATCATATGTGACATCTGTTTATATCCTGCCACCTGTCCCTGTAGATTTGATATATTACTCCCTATGTTATGAACTGGGATAGTTCTGAACACGACTGCCTCAAACGAGAGGTATCAGGAGTTGTGGGTTCATTGTGCTAACCGGACGAAGGCTTAGCACAGTTCAAGGTAGATGACAAAGACAATTGAGTGCTTGAGAGGACTAGACTGGCTGAGTCGGATACGTCTTACAATGACGAGGGTAGGTCCAAGTATAAGGTACACAGAACTAGCTGAGTCGAGGTTCGTAAGTTCGCTTTAGACTAAGGCTTAGATGTGCTAAGCTTAGATATGATCTTAGACGACTAAGGATTGGGGGTCCTCAGCGAAGGAAGAATCCAGGTAAAACCCAGTAAGATTAGAATGAGGAAATACAGATATCTACGAGCGTCTTATATACTAAAGTTAGAAGAGAACTTTAGGGCGGGCTTGTCAGATATAAACAAGCTGCGTAACCAAAAGAGGAAGGCAGCTAAAGTACAACGTGTTGAATGTATGATGTCATAAGGAAAGCCGAGTCAGGATGAGTCACGTATGAACGTACGGTCAAGTGATCATGGGTGAAAGTGATATACAAGGAAATGATGAGGTAAGCATAAGAGAGAGGAAGCACAAGTAAGAAAAGAGAATAAAGAGGGGTGTACAATGACTGTAACACCCTACAATTATAGATGAAATGGGATATAATAATTGCTATAACCCATAGGTATCTACAAGTCATAGGGCTGATATATCAATGGAGGATCATGTCAGGACACTCCCATAATAATCCCACACCCCCAATTATTGCTATTTTGGCCACCTACTGTGGGAATTTCCTTACAATACCCAAAATAGATTGCTCTTGTATCAGGGCCTTCCCACATCACTCCCACACCCCACATATTCGTGGGAATTACCCCACAACACCCAAAACATCATCCATTTTTGGGATCCTCACAATATCAATTATTCCCACACCCTCACCACCTTACTGCAGCTTCACTACCACACCACAGCAGGTCTCCCCCTTGTATCTAAGTAG
>MU173021.1:166602-182562 GCA_016695475.1 Suillus decipiens | reverse complement strand
AGAGCCGGTGGCACAGGTATATTCTAAAAAGGATAATGCGCAGGTGCACAGGAATGGGTCCGGATATGAACACGGATCAGATATGGATCGGACGAGTGTCTCAGATCGGATCTGGATCAGATCTGGATCAGATCTGGATCGGATGAGTGTCTCAGATCGGATCTCAATCGGATGAGTGTCTCAGATCGGATATGGATCGGATGGGTGTATCGGATCAGATATGTGAACTGGATCAAGTGGGGATTAGATGGATGTGGATATGAGCAGGATGTTATAGTGCAAGTCAAGTGTAGAATCCGGTATATGACATTCAGGAGGTATCACAAGTGGCATGAGAATTTTCTGAAATGTACCATTGATGAGATCAGTGATGCCAAGTACATCCCACCTGCAAGCTCCAAGAGAGGGAGATGCGACCAAATCATGATGTTGTTCTAATTATGTTTCATGCAAAGTGATGATTGTTATTTTTTTTTCTTGTGTACTACCACTACCACTACCACTACTCCTACTACTACTGCATGTTTTGATCATACCATACATTTTTTCTGTTGTACAATGTAATACTATGATGGAGTTGATGCTTGATGCCAGCATGAGTCACATTGGCATGATGACTTTATGATAATATAATTCAGTGTTAGAATGACATTCTAAACACTATGGGAAGTCATCCAACCTTCAATGTTTTGACCTTCTTATTTTCTGTCAATGATCTCTTTGACAAACTACTTTTTGCACAATGACTCAGTTCCCACAACATTGAAGAACTTATCAACTATGAGGATGAGTATGATGTTGTCCCAAATGGCATGGCTCCTGCCAATGGCATCAGCAAGTGGACTGTGAGGTTGACAAGAAGAGCCCCTTCAGTGACAAACTCCATATCATACAGGTCACTTGACCCACATGATATCCCATCAAAGACAGGCCAGCAGACCATGGGCCAAGGTTATGTATATCCTTGATGTTGACAGATGGGCTGGGGAGAATATTATTTCTGATGGAGATGGGTGGGCCAGGAGAATATTATTTCTGAGAGAGACAGGTGGGCTGAGGGAAACATGATTTCTGATGGAGACAGGTGGGCCAGGGGGAATATCATTACCAATGGAGATGGGTGGGCCCATCTGGGTAATATGTAAAGGAGGATGGGCATGTAATGTATATTAGCTCAAGAGAGATGTGAGCAAATAATATTCATATATATGGGTGGGCCAAGGATATGGTGAAATATTTCTATATAGATGGGTGGGCTGAGGTGGGGTGTATTACATAGACTGATGGGCTGGTGGGGGTTATATTACATAGTCAGGTGGGCTGATGTGCAGGTATATTAGATAGACAGGTGGGCCAAGGTAGGGTGGTTTACATAGTTGGGTGGGCTGACAGGGGGTATATTACATAGTTGGGTGGGCCAATGTGCAGGTATATTAAATAGTTGGGTGGGTGTCATATCCCATACATCTGATCTCAGATCCAATCAGATCCAATTGATTCCACTTCTGTCCAGACCACATATCCAATCTGGTGTGCCAGTCAAACTCGCTATAGGCTTGTATGACCCTATTTCATATAGGTATCAAGCCTGAAGTATTTTCCTATCATTATCCATACTCCTCAGCCTCTCCGTCCCTTACCAAGCTCATTTTACCTGCATTACCCCTATCTCCAGCTCCGTTCCAAGCTCCAGCAGCCTCACTGCAGCTTAGCAGCCACCCTATGGCAACTTTCCCATGCCGCATGCAGCTCCTGTGACTTGCTGAGACCCATTAGGCAACCTAAAGGCTCAAGAATTCTGTTCCGTCCTATGTCCACCTAGCCATGCCGGTATGTAAATTTCCTTGCCTTATGTTTTGTAACATGTAGTACACCCTTATTATATGTCTACTGCATGGTTTTCCTATCCCTTCCATCTCTGTTGCTATTACTTAGGTATATAAATTCCTACCTACCGAAACTAATACTTTACTACCCTTCTGCTGTATACTCAGTAGGAGAAGTCACTATTACCTTTTGGTATAGTTATCAATCCTTATACGAAATACAATCATTATCCAAAAAATCATAATAAATCCTTATCCCATTGCACGCAATACCTTTGCTATACTGCTCTACTGCTGCTTAGTCATATTTTCCCATGCCACACGCACCTTCGGTTCAATCACACTACTGTAAGGACCATATGTCCTCTATGCCCAGACCACAGCTTCAGATCAAACTTTAATGCTCGAGCCTTTCAACGCGTTCGAGACCATCCACGTGACCTAATGATGCGATCAGTGTCACACATTGCATCTGAAAGTCACACGGATACATTCCTTTCCTCTTTCATTACCTTACTACCGTCGTCTATCCATATGGTCCCAGTACCTGCTTTTTACAACAAACTCGTTATCTCTGTCCACTCTCAGTCCTTCACCATCGTTACTGACACACCATTGTCAATTCACCACTGTCAACTACACTATTTGACCCTCGCTATTCCGTCAACACTACTCATTCAATCTTTGTACCCTCTTTATTTTCCATTCTTATCTATCCAAGTATGACACCACCTTTTTCTACCCTTCGTCCTCACATAATCACTTGGCTCATCCATCACCAAGGACCCTCATTGTTTTCAGTATAAGTAGCTCATGTACACTCTCGTATCTACAGCAAATCCTACAGTGAGATCCCCGCTCCAAGTTAGACCAAAAAGCTTCTCGAAAAAGTCCTCTTCTCTAGTCCTAGTACCTCCTGCTTTCGTGTTACTGGTTAACATGCCTCATTTATATCTCTTTTCATTCACAATTCCCTGCCGAACTCACCACCAGCCTTACACTACCCTCAGAAACCATCTCGGCAACTTCGGCAACTTTCTCACTATCATCGGCCCCTATCATGCTATATTAGGCAACTTGGACTATATTCAATTAGCATCCCCCTCAGGTCAAACGTTCTTGCCTCGCAAGTATAGCAGCTAGGTAGACTTCGACATATACTAGACTAGGTGGTAGTTCACTATCAGCCTAGCTAGATTGTAGTCTTTACACTGGATCACCCATCTGAAAGCCCTAGCTTCTCATGTTCTAAGTCCACTGTGCATACTTGCTTCTATCCCCTTTCAGTGATTCACCTGTACCGGTATCCTGGCTGTGTATATTCCTGTCCTGCTTACTGATCCATTACCTGTGCTTCATATCTGACTCACATTTACTGATCCACTGTGGATTTACTATAGAATTCTGTTATACTTTGTATATAGCCCCCCAGTCCTGGACTCACTGATTATCCATGCTAGCCACCTACAGTATATAAACTGGATGTACAACTCTATAGAACCTTAGTTCAAATATCATCTTAGATTCTGCTCATTCTGTTCCTCTGAACTTGAGTCTCTTCTAGCTCTAGTATCTTCTGAGACTTAGGATTGATTCCTAAAGTCTACACTTCTGACTCTACCTTCAGTAGTCCATATCCATTAGTTTCTAGTTCAGACCTTGTCCAATACTAGCCTTATACCTTAAATCCATCTGTACATTCTGGATACCCTTCAAATGTATCATTTTTATCTGTATGTTCTGGATACCTTTCAGATGCATCATATCTGATACCTTCAGATCTGTTGTGACAGTCTAGCTGGTGCTAGCCTTGCATAGGTCTATTTCCATTGTTGTCTAGCCCCTATACCACATAGCACGGTGTGACAGTCTAGCTGGTGCTAGCCTTGCATAAGTCCATTTCCATTATTGTCTAGCCCCTATACCACATAGTGTGACCACCCCTAACCCTAATGCTTGTTAGAGACGTGCTCGGAGGGTTAATGGATCATAAAGGGCTTTGGCCTCAGCTCATGCACTGTGCCCCTTACCCGAGTATTGCCCCTTAATTTCGGATGAAGTCCTAGGGAGAGTTCTGGTGAAGTCCAGATGTAGTCTGGATGAACTCTAGGGCAGGATAGCTCAATAGAGCTCCGAAGGACTTCCGGATGAGCGTGGGAATGTGCCGGAACTATTCCTGGATGATAGGGGATGATGACAGGACTACTTGGACGAAGTCCAGAGTAGAACAGTGAGGGATGTTACAATAGGATGGAGGATAGAATAGGACTGGACCATAGGTCCAAGGATCCGAAGGTCCGAGGATCCGAAGGTATGAGGATCCGAAGATCCAAGGATCTGAGAGCAGGAGTAGTGGAGTGTTAGGTGGATAACAGATGGGCGGACAGACGGACGGATGAGTAGACAGACAGACAGATAGATGGATGGACGGATGAGTAGACGGACAGATAGATAGATGGACGGATGGATGGATAGATGGATGGATGGACGGACGGATGGACAGACGGACGGATGGACAGATGGACAGATGGATGGATGGACGGATGGACGGATATGTGTACGGATGGATGAAGTGGTATGACTACTATGGAGGAGTAGGTCCGGATGTGAAGTAGAGAAAGTGTAGACTACTTCGGACGAGGTCTGAAGTAGAAACTAACAGAGGAAGGCTACCGCAGGTAGAGTCGAGGGTGGAACGGAAGACGGACTACAATCGGACGAAGTCCGAAAGTGATTATAGGACAGAGAGTCAAGGCTCTGGACTAGGGAGTACTCCCATAGTCCAGAGCCGGAGACTTGCAAGGGCCGGAGCCCCAGTGAGAACGGAAACAGAGTTATATAGACAGCAGAATAAGTAAGGATACAAGTAATGATCAGACTGAGGTCTGCAGGAGTAGTACTACAAGTTTATATACTGTAGGTAGCATGCCGGAAGGTAAGTAAGCATAGTCCAAGGCTATGTCAGAAACATAATAGTAAGTACAGCAAAACATCAGGCTATGAACTCGGAGATGAAACTTGTATGGAACAACTTATTGAGATGGAGGCAGAGATAACCGATAGCCGGAGGCAGAGATGACCAAGAGGCAAAGGCAGGGATGACCGAGAGCTGGTGGCACAGGTATATCCTAAAAAGGATAATGCGCAGGTGCACAGGAATGGGTCCGGATATGAACACGGATTGGATATGGATCAGACGAGTGTCTCAGATCGGATCTGGATCGGATCTGGATCGGATGAGTGTCTCGGATCGGATCTCAATCGGATGAGTGTCTCAGATCGGATATGGATCGGATGGGTGTATCGGATCGGATATGTGAACTGGATCGAGTGGGGATTAGATGGATGTGGATATGAGCAGGATGTTATAGTGCAAGTCAAGTGTAGAATCCGGTATATGACAATGCTATCGATATATACAGTTACCGAGGTTACCACACTCTTGCCAGACTACCGTGCCACAGTACCGATACACATTCCACAAGCCAATGCCCATTGAATGCCCATGCCATGCCAACTAGTTCCATTTGGTGCGTAGTATATTTCCCTCTACCATTGCTAATCCCACAGCAAGCCTTATTACATGTAGAATGCATGCTGCAGCACATGCAGCACTATTACATATTGCTATGGCTAACTCTTGCATACTTGCTACTACTCTCACCTATCAATTCTGCATACTTACGATGTATGATAAAACACTGCTGACTTCTCCTCCATTAGACACTCCCCTTCTACCAAACAGCAGCAGGAGAAGTCACTTACAATCATTTTTCTAATATCATATCATTCATTAGATGGGGTTCCCGTACTGCTACTGCTCTCGCTATACACAAATATATCTTCTTTGAAATCCAAATATCTCTAAAGGATCCTTTGATGGTCTTCGCTCTCGATGCTTCCCTTACCGCTATCTTCGCTAAGCACCAGCATTCATTGGTATCATCAGTTTCATCACCATCATGCTATCACCATGCTCGTCATTAGCACTCCTCATGGTATCATCAGTATCACCGGTACTATCAGTATCCATCTTTCATGCAGTGCCTAAACGTCAGCATCCACGGAATACATAGCGCTATCAGCAGCAACACTACTGCTAGCATCGGCATCACTTTATAGGAGTATCACACATCTTATAGCAGTGTTTGACAAAGTATATTCACCAGCAACCCCTCAGGTCGAACATTCTTGCCTCGCGAGTATAGCAGCTAGGTAGACTTCGACACATACTAGCCTAGGTGGTAGTTTGCTATTATACTAGCTAGATTGTAGTCTTTACAGCGGCCACTCCTAACCCTAACACTATCGATATAAACAGTTACCAAGGTTACCACACTCTTGCCGAACTACCATGCCACAGTACTGAACCATGTTCCATGAGCTGATGCCCATCAAATGCCCATGCCATGCCAATTAGTTCCATTTGGTGCATAGTATATTCCCATCCACCACTGCTAATCCCATGGCAAGCTTTATTACATGTAGAACATGTGCCACAGCACATGCTGCACCATTACATATTACTATGGCTAAGTCTTGCATATTCACTACTACTTTCACCTATTGATTCTGCATATTTACGATGTATGATAAAAGACTGCTGACTTCTCCTCCATTTGACACTCCCCTTCTACCATACAGTGGTAGGAGAAGTCACTTACTATCATTTCTTACATCATATCACTCATTTGACAGGATTCCCATACCGCTATTGCTATCACTATACAAAATACATCTTCTTTGAAATCCAATATCTCTGAGAGTTCTTTGACAGTCATTGCCCTCAATGCTATCATTACCCTATCCATCGCTATCAATGCTATCATTGCTATCCTCACCACTACTACTGCTAAGCATTGATACCATCACTTTCACGCCATCGCTTGTCATTGCCCCTACAGTGCTATCATAGTTATCAATACATGCTATCATACCGCTCATCATTAGCACTTCTCATGGTACCATCAGTATCACCGGCATCACTGGTATCCATCCTACTCAGCATGCTTAGCATCGGCATCCATGGTATTCACAGCACTATCAGCAGCAACACTACCACTATCATCAGCAACATCTTATAGCAGCATCATGTATCTCATATCAGCACTTGACGAAGTATATTAACTAGCAACCCCTCAGGTTGAACATTCTTGCCTTGCAAGTATAGCAGCTAGGTAGACACTCGACATATACTAGTCTAGGGGGTAGTTTGCTATCACTCTAGCTAGATTGTAGTCTTTACACTGTTACACTAATACTTCTGGATCTTCAGATGTATATCACTCCTCTGAAATAAGGGGCATTACTCAGGAAAGGGGCACAGTGTATGAACTGAAGCCAAAGCCCTTCGGATCTCTTACCTTTTGAGTATGGTTGTTAAGACTGTACTCAATAGGCAAGAGATCTGAAGGGCTTTGGCCTCAGTTCATACACTGTGCCCCTTTCCTGAGTACTACCCTTTATTTCAGAGGAGTAATCTACATCCAAGGATCCAGAAGTGCTTGCGTAGCAGATCCAAGGGTCCGAAGGTATCAGATATGGTACATCCGAAGGATATCCAAAATGTATGGATGGAAAGAGTACATCCAGAGGGTATCCAGAGTGCACAGATGGATTCAAGGTATAAGGCTAGTAGCAGACAAGGTCCATACTAGAGACTAACAGATATAGACTACTGGAGGTAGAGTCAGAAGTGTAGACTATAGGAATCAATCCTAAGTCTCAGAAGATACTTAGAGCTGGAAGAGGGTCAAGTTCGGATGAATGGAATGAGCAGAATCTCAGATGATATTTGAACTAAGGTTCTCTAGAGTTATACATGCAGTTTATATGCTGTAGGTAGATAGTACGGATAATCAGCGAGTCCAGAACTGGAGGGCTATACACAAAGTATAACAGAAGTCTATTAGTAAATGCGCAGCAGATCAGAGAATGTGAGTCAGATATGAAGCACAGGTAACGGATCAGTAAGCAGGACAGGAATATACACAGCCAGGACACCAGTACAGGTAGATCACTGAAAGGAGATAGAAGCAAGTATGCACAGTGGACTTAGAACACAAGAAGCTGGGGCTCTCAGATGGGTGATCTGGATTGAATCTGTGGTCCAGATAGAAGCAGGATCGATCGGATTGGATTGGATCTGAGATCAGATGTATGGAATATGACAACAGTCTTAACACAGGAGCAGATACTAGGACTCAAACTAAGGTTATCACAAGAAGAGAGAAGAGCAGTTACATCTGGTTGCTACTCTAGGTAGATACAAGAGGTTTGAACTAAAGAACTACTACAGCAAAACCAGCTAACTATATAGGCATATTGAAACTGAGATACAAACTGAGTTCTAAACTTCTAGCCAATCAGAAATAGAAGTGAAAATCACATGGTTGTGGTATTGTGACATTGTTAATGACATCATAATGACATCATGTTCTGGAAAGTTCTAAGGTCATGTGATATGTCATGTGATATTATCTTGTCTTATCTTATCTGATAGCATCATAAAAGACCTCTTCATCTTCATCAGGAAGTTCAACTATAGAAACAGATATAGAGATTTTGGTAGGGTTAGGGTTTGTCTTAGTGCTGGGTTTAGATGCTTTAGGGAAATTGAGGAAAGAATAATGGTTTGTATTTGGAATTTGTGACACTAAGCCTTAGTCATCCACTGAACTTACACTTGACTTAGCTAAGTCTTGTATACTGAACCCTTGCTCTTTTGCATTGGTATAGATAATGAACAACTGTCACTCTCTTTTGAGTAGTCATGTTATGACCAACTCCAGTCATAACACATTTGACTAAGATATAAGCCAGAGAAATCCAAAACATCAGCAATAATGAAAAAATGAAAGTTGTTATTATGCTTAACTTTCTTCCTGAAGGTTGTAGTCTGAGTCTAGGGTAGTGTATTGGTAGTCTTTTCCTGTCCATTGGTTATCATTTGACCAAGATATAAGCTAAAGAAATCTGAAACATCAGTGATAATGAAAAATAAAAGTTGTTATTATGCTTAAGTTCCTTAACAAAAGTTGTAATCTGAGTCAAGGTGAGTGTATTGGGTACTCAGTACTTGGTTCTGATACTTGGTACCTGGGAATCAGTAGTTAGGTACTTGGTACTTGGTTCTAATTCTTGGTGCCTGGGAATCAATAGTCAGGTACTCCAGCCAATAGTCCCAAGTCCTGAGTACTGATACTTGGTATTTGGTGGTCAGGTTTGGAACTTGGGTCTTGGTTTGGTTATCATTTGACTGAGATATTGGTGGGCAATATTGGCACTTGGAGCTCAAATCCTGACTATCAACTATTGAGTGTCAGGACTCAGTAATCAGTAGTTGAGACTTGGTGCTTAAATGGATATTGCATATATACATAAAAATACAAAATATGTTCCTATGTGTTCATTTCCAGGTGAATAGACTTTGAAATTATATCTCCATCATCTATTCAGCAATAGAAAACAATGTATCAGGAGCTCAGGACCATAGGGTAATCCTTTATTGTATAGCATATCTCCCCCTCTTCTGGTGGTTCACCCCCTGGGGTTTTTTCCCTGTAGGACTGGTATGTTTCTGCACTCATCTGGAAGTCCTTCACAGCTCTATCAAGCTATCCTGCCTTAGAGTTCATCCAGACTCTGTCTGGACTTCATCAGAACTCCCCCTAGGACTTCATCTGACATTAAGGGGCAATACTTGGGTAAGGGGCACAGCATACAAGCTGAGGCCAAAGTCCTTTATAATTCATTAACCCTCTGAGCACAGTTCTAACATGTCTCTGAATCTTGGCATGCTGTTAAGACTGGGATGGGCTCGTTGAACGACGGTTCAAAAGAGAACAGTGGTCGTTAACATATCAACGCTTTATGTAGAAAAGACTACTACGTTGTCAGACGACAAAGACAGGTTCGTGCTAGGAGCAGTACGAAACTGGCTGAGTCAAATATAATTGTATTCAGACTAAGACTTAGGAGTGCTAAGACTTTAGAAGACGACTTCACAAAGACACTAGAGTTGAGAGGCTCTAGCGAAGGATGTTCCAGGTAAAACCCAGTAAGATTCAAGTGAAGAATCTACAAGTACAAGAAGGCCTTTAAATACTAAAGTACATAGGTAACTTTAGGGCAGGTCTATGAGTCAATGGAACATAGTAGAACACAAAGGAATAGTATGAGTCAGAGGACCATGATGTCAATGGAAGCCCATAGAATGTTATAGAACATGAAAGAGAAAAGTAGAACGTACAGTCAAGTGACTGTGGGAGAAGTGTAATGGTCACCTGACCATGTGAGAATACAACCGTATAGGTAAGGTCACTTGACCATATAGAGATACGACCAATATGGTAGTCGTGACATAAGCATATAAGGGAAAATGAATAGGGGCGTACGACGATTGTAACACATGCTGTTGCATGATGAGGAGTTCAGAAATAGTAGGCTTTCTTCATATAGAAGACAGTTTGATAGGTTATATGTTGGGCAGGGAGCCTGGCAGTTCAAGAACAATTATGATAACAAGTTCAAAGTGGAATTTTACCCTGGAGAAGGGTAAAGAACACTAAATGAATCAGGCAAGGATAACAGGACAAAACCATAGATTTCAGGTTTTTGTACAGAGGGCAGATGATCACCTTGCAAAGCAAGGTCAATGTGGGATGGAACATTTTCTGCCCTACTATTACATAAACACATGCACATGATACATTATGATGACAGTGACATAGAATCAAGTCTACTGACAGACTCACTGAATAAAAACTACATATCAAGACACTGACATGTTGAACAATATTGACTGCTAGATAAAAAAAAACAAGAGGCAACCAAGATACAATATAAATAGAAAGTTCTGGGATAAGTATCAGTGTCAATGTAGTATACAACAGGGCCATTGAAACTTACATTTATGTGTGAGACCCAGAAGCAGACAAGTCTTCTCCATGGCGTGTTTTTTTCTTCTCTGGCTCAGCAACCATGTCACTTGGGTGTGGGCATTTGTAAGTTGACAGGTGATGTCAATATCCCAGCTTTAGGATGACGATTTTTTCAATATTGGCTTGCTTGAGACTCGAAGAAAACTTCAACAACAGGGCTCGACACAGATGAGTTGCCAAACGAAGGATCAAGAGACAACAAGGACAACATTGAGGTGACCAAGACACGTGTATTCAGACTCCGACTTAAAAAAGCAACTAATGAGCAAGGTCCACATCGGCAACGCCAACCCCTAGTAGTAGGTAAGAAACCCAAATCTGTCCTAGTATGACATGGGATCAGGAAATATAAGGGAGAATAACACGTGATTCTTAATATAATAAGCATTTTGTAAGCCTCAGAGTTACAAAAGTATACTATTTATCAAAGGAATATATAGGAAATCTTTCCGTGATACCAACTTATAAGGTAATATATACCCAAAATAAAGACATACAATCGCCAGCAAGAACTCGATGCATGATGGCGTGAATTGAAGCACTTTAAAACACTCTCAGGCTACAATTGGTTACCAAGTCTGGGGGCCAGCGAGCTCTGAACACCCTCGTAGAAAACAACGCTTTCAGACCTTGGTAGTACGCAGTCCATCAAGCGATGCAATCCCTCAGTTCGCACATTCTTGGCAAGGTCCGCACTAATCTTCGCTATCACGTCCACCTTAAGAATGTTACTGACGGCAAACCAACACGACGATGTGATGCCACGCTCACATACACACAACCGAACTTCCGAAAATTAATATGGCGGTTGCCGAACAGCTCGAAACCGACGTTGCATTCGTTCCTCCACTTTCAGCAGTCCCCAGTGACAATCTCGAAAGTCCCGAATCAATCCCACTTGATGATACTGATGTCGACCCGAAGATATTCGTGATGCAGCAAAAACGATGCGCACAGAGTTTGCTTTGGGCTGGGATGTGGAAGGAAAGAAGGGAGAGTATTCGACTTCGCAGGACTGCAGCGCGTCGATGAGGGATTGGTGCCTGCAGCGATCGAGGATGAAATTATGGTCACGGATTATGATAAAAATGAAGATGGGACGTGGAGTATATTGATTCTATGTTACTGTCGAGGTAGGTGTCTTACCACATCTATGTACTAGTCGGTACTCTTCAAACAACACGTGATCCATGTATGGTTCAGCTGCGGCACAACTACTCAAAATAGTTCTACCCACAGATTACAGAACCCTTCTCTCTTGGGATGGAATGTGGACAACTGCTCTCCTTGGGTAATGGTATATTCATGATGCGGGCTAGGATCTCCATGGAAACAAACCTGAGGTAGGAACGTAACTTGCACCTTTTGTAAAGTGACAAGCAAGTTGTGAATTCCTGCCACCTGCCAGCATCCGAAACGTAAAAAGTCGGATCCTTGCACTCACGATGACTCGGATCGCAACTACCTCTTTTTCGACAGGGGATGTTTCACATTTTCATACGTGGCTAAGGTGCCCAACAGTGCATCGCGTTCGCTGGCAGTATATAATGGACTACTGAGTATGATATTATTTTCCAGTAAACTATGTTCCTTGCTGCATCCTTGCTGATACTTCTCTTCGCTTTGTCAATCACAGGATCGCCTGTTGAAGTTCGCAATTCTTCCATCACCCTCCCCCTTACCAGGAGGCTAAGGTTCTCCAATGGTACCATTAACTTATTGCAGCACGATAGAGCTCGTGTGGCGGCTTTTAGGGGCTACAACACGCATGATCGACGTGCTGATAGCATTCCTGTGATAAGCACTTTCATGGAATACACCGCAGCAGTTGGCATTGGCAGCCCCCCCACCATCTGTCAGTTCAACACTAAGAAAACGTGCGTCCGCTAATGCATTATTGAAGATAACTTGATTGTCGACTCCGGCAGCTCGATCACATGGGTTGGCGCCTCCACTAGGTACGTGAAAACCGCTACCAGCGTCAAAACTGGCTGGCCTGTGAAGGGAGAATATGGTTTTGAGCATTATGACACCAAGTGCTCCTTCTCTGGTATGACATATAGCAATATCATAGGTTGAAAACTTGAATACCTACGAATATTTATAGGAATTATCTACCGCGATTCCGTCACTCTTGGTGATGGCCTCACCGTCACTAATTTCCAACTCGGTGTCGCTTCTATTTCGGAGGGCTTCGATGCAGATGAAGACGGTATCCTCGGCATCGGGCCTAGAGAGTTGTCACTCACAACTATGCCATTTGCCATGGATGACACGATCCCAACTTTCACTGACTACCTGTATGACCAAGACAGGATTGGTCGTTGGTACGTTGTTGGTATCTTTTTCCAGCCCGCCACTACGGAACCAGACAGCCAATTCGGAGAGCTCACCTTTGGTAAAACTGACTCTACCAAGTACGTTGGTAACGTTGTATACACGTAAGCCACCCCAGCTCCTAGATCAATAGACTGATAGTAATTATTTTGTTTCAGTCCTATCACCGACATGCCACCCTCATCGCGCTTTTGGGGTATCAAGCAGAGCATCACCTACGGCACCACGATGATCTTGGACTCCACTGCTGGTATAGTTGATACTGGCACCACCTTTCTTTACCTTGCCACCGGTATGTATTGGGAGTGCAGCATGTCGTAATGGTCTAATCAGCGTTTGATAGATGCCTATGCTAAGTACGAGGCTGCAACCGGCGGCACTTTGGATCAGAAGACTGGTCTTCTCATTATTACCCCTGACCAGTACAGGGCCCTACAGAAGTTGGACTTCCATATTGGGGGCGTACGTCAATGCTATCAGCCTCTCACCCCTTGTTCACCATTTTGCACAGAAAATCTTCAGTCTCACACCTAACGCCCAAATCTGGCCTCGTCCTCTCAACACCAAGCTTCCTGGTGGTGAGACCGGTGTCATATATCTCATCGTTGAGGATATTGGCACGCACTCTGGCCTCGGGTATGACTTTATCATTGGCTACACATTTATCCAGCGCTTCTACACCGCGTTCGATCGCTCTAAATCCCGCGTTGGTTTTGCCGTAACCCCGTTCACTTATGCCACCACCAATTAATATGGAATTGCCAAAGTATAGTTTTTCAGATACGAAGTAGCATACGGATTTGTATGGACTCCTCGAACAGGCTGTGGAGGTCTTGGTTGGGTTTCCGCGTGACTAGATTACAACAATACAAATAATCCACACGCCCGCGCACGATTCCATTGTATGTATCCTTGGTTTATCAAAATAGTAATAGAGTGTATACTGTGTTTCCCGTCTTTCTTTTCTCGTTCGTTCCTGAAAAAGATGAAAATGCCCGAATATCCGCACCCTGGAGAGCGCTGCGTACAGTTGTCCGTGCGCGAATGAAGGCTGAGTACGGCATGTCGGAACGTTGGAACGTGAGACCCTGCGAGCCATTGAACGTCGTGGCGTATGCAGGTCGTAGTGAAAACTGTTTGCAGTTGGCAGTCCATCTGGATCGCGCTAGATTAAAGGAGAAGGTAATGCGAGGCAGACAATTAACTTCGCCTGTCTGTGGAACTTGCACTTCGACGAAGAGTCGTTGATGTGCAGTGATACGCATACAACTATCGCAAGGTAAGATGGTCTGGCTTGCGACTGACTATTAGTCACCTATTTCGATTCAACTTCGTCATGCTGTAAAAGACAATATTAATGAATGTATTCTGGGAACGAATAAGATAAGTATACTCGAGCTAAATCAAGGACATTTTCTTCCTTTTCGTCATCTCAAGTTCATCATCATAGACTGGTCGTGGACCCTGCTTCTTCTCTTTTCTCTGGAACCAGCTGAGGCAAAGAAAGAGAACAAATGGTCGTTGACTGTCATCCACGCCAACGATATCGGCCTACAAATGATATGGTTAGAACCTACAAACCCAGCAGAATTGTAGAAAACGTAACTTGTCCAAGAAGATTAGCGACAATTTTAGCGCACGCGCCTTTTCCTTCCCCTTGTCTGATGACCGAACATGATTCCTTCACAGGGCAACAGAGGCGATAGAAGGCTATTTGAACTTTGCGCGAGGGCAGTATAGAGGTTAGGGAAATGTGGCAGGGAACTGTAACACAAGCATCGGATTAAATGCGAAAGAAACAAGGGGAAGAGGGTTACATCCAAGGGTCCAGAATCACGAGGCTAATACTTTTGACCAGGCCGTGATGTATTTGTGCGTGAAGATAAGTTTGTTAAGGTATTCCAGGCGAACAAAAATGGGTGGTTGCAGGTCTGTTGTAGGCGGAGATCTCTTCACCATAAGTATAGAGGACAGGTGTTGGTAATCTGCGGTGCCTAGTACTACCTAGCACTAGACGACGAGTTGCATCAGATTAAAGTTGCTGCAGTCCAACGTTCAATAATGAAGACAACATGTTGAACATGCTAATGTTAGCAACGATTCCGACTCAGTCAAGGTGAGCATGGGAAGAGCGACGGTTAATTCCATGGACAATTAAATTTATCACCCTCCTTCCTCCTCCTTCACGGCGCTCCGTTCCATATTCATCAACGTTCAACAGTGGTACTTAGCATCATGATCGTGCCAACCAAGTGTCAACGCATACCATTTGAGTCGAAAGCCAATTTCGGTTACTGAGTTCAGTTCAGGGTGTTTACCTCAGATAACCCGAATTGTCCGAATACTGGCTCTTATCGATTGACCATCTTTTACTATTCCCTCTTGTGTGCCCCCATCATTTTCATGGAGTTCATCATTCGAAATGTAGACCCCGAAGTAACTGAATGCGAAGTCACAAAGAAGATCGCAGAGGTTTTGCATGCGTGCCCCGGTCCATTTGTGTCGGATGCCGACGCGCAGCAGCGTCTCATTAATTTTAGAGTCACGCTCGAAAAGAACGAGTGCGGAGGCGTTCGCAACAAAGGCTTTGGGTCGCTTAGACTGCCCTCTAAGGACGTAGGGCTGAAATTCCGTCGGTTTGTTGACGGCGAAGATGGTATCACCATCAAGGTCGGCAAAAAGCGTCTGAAATTCATTCCTGCGAACAAGCCCATCCCAAGCAGTGCACTAGTCACCCTCGCAAAGGCCCCCTATGTAGACCCCGACATCGCTCAGAAACGGCAAGAGAAAATCGATGCGTTAAGTTCAGCCTTTCGAATTGCTAAAGTGCAAATCGGTATGTTATAAGTTTCCTC
>MU173021.1:148559-162819 GCA_016695475.1 Suillus decipiens | reverse complement strand
TCGTGCTAGACTGTTTGGAGCAGTTGCAGGAACTGCCACCAGCAACTTAGGATATCATTGTACAATGTATAGGCTCAGTTCAAAGTTGATGCTTGAATAGAAAAGTTGCGCCGACTTGCAATCGACTTGGTTATTAGTCACGTGATCTTGGCCACAGACGCGTCTGATCAAGAAAAGCTAACCGGGAACCATTCGAGTTGTTCAATCACTCCCACTACTATACTAGCTATCGTTGACGACCTTTCCTTCAGTCCACGTTATCCAGACCGATCAACAGTAAGAAGGCCTGATAGCGGGACACTCACCGTGTCAGTAACTGTTTTCGCATCAAGCCTGCCACCTGTCACGTAGTGAAAGGATAAACGCTATAACTCACAGGTATGTCTTAAGGTGGTACTGGGGCTGATGAATTTTTGACCACTTGGTCGTAGTAGACAAACAGCTTTTGATTGGTCGTCCGAGTCATTTCTGTATGCTATGAAAATCTGCTGAACTTTCATAAGAAGGATGCCGACTTTGCCGAGTAACAAGAAGGGTAACAGGTCTACTTCGTTGGAAGCTAGGGTGAGAACCACGTTTGCGACTGCTCGAACGGAAAGTGCCAAACTAGTCGATGCTTACATGTTAATAAGTTGCTCAGCGTTCTTCTGTGTGTTAAACAACACCTTGGCGTTCGAAAGCAATTCGGTGCAGACCTCCCTGGCCCGTATGAAAGAGCAGCACGAAACAAATCTGTTCCGATTTGTCAGTGCGACTTCAGACCGATGAAGTAAATTTCATAGAGAACGGCCAAAGTCACGGTATTCTCTTTGATGAATATTCTACGAGAAGATTTATGTGTTGTGTGCAACGTTCTTTCCGTTGTCCGGTGACGTCATTCATCAGCGCATACAAAATGTATGATATGATGAAGGTTATAAGTTAGTCCTAGCGTATTCATAACGCATGATGATCCTAGAGCCCATACATCGAACATGGAAACGCGTATATCATGAGAGAGGCTGATAGAGAAGGCAAAGACACGCCTTGATGATGCACGAGAAAAACACAAGGTCTGAGACTGATGCATTCTCTCAAACAGCACCGGAACTTAAACGTGTCCGCACACAGCTCGCCACGGATGCCTCCGAACTCGTGAAACATTACAAATCACTTATCCTTACGCTGTGAACACGTTTATCCAGTGCTTTTCGCTTACATTTTCAGTTCGTGTTGCCTTTCTGTATTCGTACATGTTTGTATCGCCGTCCTGTATCAATGAATTAAGTTACCTGAACTTGGTCTGCCAACCTATCTCTATAACCAGGTCACGGGGTTCCATGATTTACTGAGCGTGAAACATCGACTAGATTAAATCACTAGCGGAACGTTGGAGATGGTCATGCGTGGGGAGTGGCTGTGATATCTTGGACCAAAAATTTGGATATTGGGACTTGAACACGCGTAGTATCATGTTCCATTGACGCATGGTTAATACGTCAAGTGCTGATGCATCATCCTAGCGAAGTAATAACAAGCGCATGAAAATGATAATGAATGCCAATAGCGTGTCAGACAGGAATGGATATGCGATAACATGAAGAATGTTGACACCTTCTGTAGAGAGGCAAGAAGAAGCTGCGAAAGTTCGTAGAAGTTTCAGCTTCATCAAGAGCACCAGCATCCTTGAGCCGAATTTCTGCAGAAAACATAACATCAAATATCCAAGCTGTGTCGATGAAATAGGGTCGTATTGTTGAGTTCGGGGTGTCGAGAAGACCGAGCAGGATGGTGTGCCCTATAGTTGATAACCCTGTCAGACTTGCATGCCTAGTTGGGTTTTTTCGTCGCGACGATGTTAGTAAATGAGCGGATGTCATAGAGTATTGTCAATAAAGGTGTCCTCTTCGACGTGCCAATCCAAAACCTTCAAGTTGGACGCGATATACCCATGAACGAGGGTGATATTTTCACTACTCGCTGTCACAGTTGTTAGCTTGGAAAATAGAATAGACACACACCAGCGCGCATATAGACCTTCGAGAGACGAGAAGCGGGATTGTTGGTATCTGCATTTGCGACTAGATCCGTTGTGACGTTGACCGGGCGTCGAACCTTGTATCGTTGGTGTGCTGTAGTCTAGTCAAGCCTGTCGTCCGCTTTAACTGTTACATCAAAAGGCAGTAATGCTCTGAAAGTTTTGTGTTTCAGTATTGCGGACAGTATTTATGTAAATTATGGGAACTCTAGTAAGCCAGCGTGCTTACATGTGTGCACCATGGAGACTGGCATTGCGAAGTTTCATTGACTGGAGAATGCGAGAGTACGGCTAGATAGGAGATTGATTTACAGCTGTTGACGTGACCCGTGGAACACTAAGGGTCTTCTCAAGGGTACGGAAATGAGGGTGAGGTGGGATTTGATCTTCACAGAAGCTGACGCATTGCTCCAACTTCAATGGGCCCAACATCCCTGTGCGATCAAAAACGGCGTCAACAACGTGAATGACTCACCACAACAGGTCAGCCTATGCGATCAAGTGCTGTTTGTCCGCTTTTAATAATCTCACCATCATCGTGAAGCGTCTTCCGGATGATCTTCATCGCCTGAACTTGGGTCTGACCTCGGGGTCCTCCGCTAACACCCGTCAGTAAGATATTTGCTTTGCTGTGCATTTTCATTAATGTTTCGCTATGTCCAGACTCCACAAGAAGAAACTATCGCCCTTTCCGAGTCAGGTTCTGAGTTCGGCCTCAATTATGTTAGTGATCCATTTGATACTTTGGACACCATATAATATGTAGGTACATCGGATTGCAACTAAGGCCATGCAATGTGTGGAAAGTATCAAGCAATGGTGGCACCGAACTTCGGGTTACTTTAGCCATATATGGCTGCCATAAAGCGACTGGATTTCGGATTCTTCCGTCAGTAGGTCTGTTCATATCACGATGTAGCCTGAGGCTAGACCTCACGCACATGTGCATGATGGACGTGCCTAATGTGGTGTCGATTTTGAATAGCTAGCCGTTCATTCACCACTCTTTCCCAGCTATCTAAAGTGACCCTCGATCATTCATCGTAATGCCTTGGGAGTCGATCAAGCTGAATTCTGGTCAGTGTTTGTTTCGCCGTCTCCGGGAACTGGGCTCTGACAAGGTAGCTTATATCAGGATATTACATTCCAAGTATCGGTTTCGGTACTTGGGCACTAGGCAATGGCCAAGGACCTATCGACCAGGTTGAGCAAGCTCTGGACGTTGGGTACAACCATGTCGGTGAGTCCAGGCACATTACAGCTGCATCTTATGTTGACCTCAATCCTATCACATAGACACTGCGCAATCCTACAGGAATGAAGGAGAAACTGGCGTTGCTTTGAAAGAAAGCGGACTTTCTCGCTCGGATGTCTTTGTGACCACCAAGTACTCTGGTGTAGATGGTCTCGACATCCCAACTTCCATCAGGAACAGTGTCAACAGCGTATGTTCTGTCTTAGCGTGGAGGTAGTGCCCTCATGACAGCTACTGCTAAACAGCTTGGTTTATCGTTTGTTGACCTTTATCTGATCCATTCTCCGCGCCTGGCAGTACCTGACATCCCCACATGTTGGGCACAAATGGAAAGGGTCAGGGAAGACGGACTTGCCAAGTGAATAATTTGCAAGACAATCTTGTAGGATAATCTGACTTGAGACTGCAGGAGCATTGGTATCAGCAACTTTAGCGTCGAAGACATGGAGATTTTGATAGCATCTGCGAAAATCAAGCCTGCGGTTAATCAGGTGTGTAACATCGAATTGTCCAAGACTCTCTTCATAACTTGGCGTAGATACTGCTTCATCCATACGTCTATGAGCAACAGAAACCTATCCTTGAGTATGCTGCGAAGAATGGAATCGTCATCGAGGCCTACAGCGCGCTGAGGTTAGTTAACTTTAGGCTTTCTAATACCGTGACATTGTTCGTGCTGATTACTATCCTTAGCCCCATTACAAAGTTACCTGGTGGTCCCTTGGATAAACCGTTGAACGAAATTGCCGCCAAGTTCAGTGCATCCCCCGAGCAAATCCTTCTGGCGTGGACCAAAGCCAAGGGGGCCGTCGTCGTCACGTGAGTCTATGTGCGATATCTTAGAGTTGCCCATTGACAGAAGCTTATCTAGCACAAGTTCAAAGAAGACGCGCCTACAAAGCTACCTCGCGGCAGGTGATATAAGTAGGTCAACTGGTTCAACTGTTTTACGGGGTTCTAAATGTGCTTTAGCTTTGTCTCTGGAGGATATTGCTGCCATCGACGCTGCGGGTGCCTTGGGTGAGAAGAAAGCAAATATAGAGACTATATTGAAAAGGGTTGTCGTAGCTGCAATTGCTTGCACCGCAGTCTTTGGTGCATGCGACTTCCTCGGCATCAGCATGATGTAAAGTTATCGTTAACCTCAAATCTATCCAGCCATATGTTCCATGCTATATAAATAAAACCGGTCTCGGCAGTTTCCCCATTTCATACGTCTACTAGCAACAACAATCTATCCTTGGGTATGCTGCAAAGAATGAAATCGTCATCGAGACTTACAGCTCTCACACCGTGACATTGTTCGTGCTGATTGCCGGCCCCATCACAAAGTTACTCGGCGGTCCCTTGGATAATCCATTGAACGAAATTGCCACAAAGTTCGCCGTAACGACCTAAATCCTTCTGGCGTGAGCCAAAGCCAAGGGGGATGTCGATGATAATCCTCGGGATTGTGCTCGTACCTCTTTCCGTCTCCGTCTCCTACTCCGTTCCTCTCAACAAACTCTCTTAAAGTTTTAGTGGGTATAAGACTATCCGGGTCCCCGACTACTCAGGTCCCCGCGACATGAGACAGTGTATGGAGTCCCACACTACTCAGCAAACCGCAGAGTGTATATGTAGCATTTCCCCTCGAACGATACTTCGGCATTGCTATAAGCATTTTAGATAGGGCTCAGCTGTGTAGGACTTGCCTTTCGAAATAAAAACATTCCTTTACGAGAGCTTCAGCACCGAATCGCGCTGATTTCGTTTATATGCATGTGCTTCTGTATAGAAAATATCATCCTTCTGATAAGACTTGGAGGTAAACGAAACGATCATCTCACAAGACGGTGCCTTCACGGTGCCTTGAAGTTCAAGCTATATAATGTAGAATGGTTTTCAACGAGCAACACAAACAGAATTAACATGGCACAATCCACTCCTCGGGTTTGGTTGAGTGAGTTTATGCATGTAACTTCTCACCGTGCGGGTCACTGACCGATTGCAGTCACCGGTTCTTCCATTGGGTTCGGTAGGGCGATAGTAGAAGAAGTCTTGCAAAAGGGCGAGATTGCCGTTGTGACTCTGCGTAAACCATCTGTCCTTGACGACCTCGCGGCCAAATATCCGCACACTCAGCTCCTGGTACGCCCTCTGGACGTGACAAACCAAGCGCAGGTGAAATCTGTCTTCGCACAGGCCAAGGATGCCTTTGGGCACATCGACGTCGTATATAACAATGCGGCACAGGTGCATTTTCAAGATATGGAGGGGACGTCGTTAAACCGTGCCAGGGAACTATGGATATCAATTTTTGGGGCGCGGTAATAGTAAGCCTTGAGGCGGTTAGATTCTTTAGAGAAGAGAACTCAAAGGATAGTGGTGGAATGCTCATCCAAGTATCAAGCATGGCAGGGACCACTGCAATCCCGTTGATCGGGTTCTACAGCACTATGTGAATGGGATGGTGCTATGTTTTGCAAGCCTTGCTGACGTATTTGGTGTTCATAGAAAAGCAGGTAAGGTTGCTTGCGGCAGACTTTAAAACTTTGACTCATCACCGTTAGCCTTGGATTCGTTCACTGGTTTCCTGGCACAAGAAGTCCTTCCCGCTTGGAACATTCGTGTAAGTAATTGAAGTCGCTGTGTGCTGAGTGGCTATACACTTCGTGAATGTCCATCCAGGTTGGACGCGCACCCTCATTGTAAAGTTTCCATCAAGTGAGCTACCTGAGCCTCCGATACTGTATGCATCGGAACCAACTGCGGTAACAACGAAGATTCGTGCTGGATTTGATGCGTTCACCAGAATTGATACGCTAGCTCCCGTTGAGGTTGTGACAAAGCGCATTTGGTCGGTGACGCAGATGGACGATGAACACTTGCGCAAGGGTGTTCAGGAGGGCATTACAGGCCTCGTGAATGTGCATACAGGCATGGACTCGCTAGAGCGTCTGCAGGCAAAGGTTGGGCGGCTGCAAAGTGAGCTGATGTGGAATACAAAGGTTCATTATGAGTACTAGGCATGATTCCCATGCATTGTGAACTCTCGAATCAAGCCTGAAATGTTCAGGCGTGCCCGCAATTGTCGGATTCGTGGCTGTGTAACCAGTGTATCATGCTATAAGACGGAAGTCAATGGCCACTTTCTGTACTTCAAGCATATAAGAATACTTGCTATTCACTGTACATGTACTGTCAGTGACGGTCCTGAAGTTAATCATGGTTGCCACTGGAGTTCAAGTTGGCAGCAAGCTTTAATTGTGTTTCAAGGGGATACGTCAGTTGTAAAAATGGAAGAGGGATATACATCACACACAGAGCGTTAAACCAGCGCGTTGAACGGAGATCCGAAATGAAGGAGAGGGTGCAGCGACAAGTTTGAAAAATTAGCATGTGGGGAAATTCAAAACCGTAGTACGGCGACGCTTAATGGTCAGAGAGTAAGTCTATTTATTATTAGACTCACGCTGATTGGATGTTTAAATTCAAAATGTTGATCATGTAATCGTGCCCCAACAAAGAAAAATTCGCACTACTTATGTAAGTCAACACACCTGAGATGTTCCTTCGCGCGCACGACTGAGTGTTTGTTCATTTCAGAGTTGCATGAATCTTAATCTCTCAGGTTATGAGCTCTGTAGCCTTACATCTCACGTTTCCTTGCCGAAAACTGTACATTCGCGATGTCTACTTCCTGTGACCACAGATGCCCCAACCAACGTACCTGAGCTTGATATAAAGAGTACAAACTTATTTTCTCGTTACATTTCCAAGCCACTGTCGAGGCCAAGCAGTCATGAAAGTATTTTGACAACACTTATCCCCGTCCTGCTTCACACTTAACTGCCACAGAAATCACCACATTAGCCCCATGGCAAAAGAACGAGAACATCTACTCACCCAAAGAATTCCTGATTCCACTGCCCTCCGCGTTCGTAGCCTCCCCGATATCGCAGCTATTTGGGCAGAAATTATCCGTGAGCGCATATGGGCAGACTGACCTTCGGACCAAATTTCTTGAGTCGAAGTGTCCGGGCGGGAGTGACGTATGTCAGTTCTTCAACGAGCTGCGTGCGAAACGGGATGAACTATCGGCAATCGGCGCTCACTGTTGTCTCCAGAGGATATTGCTGCCATCGACGCTGCGGGTGCCTTGGGCGAGGTAAAGACCTACATTGTTTGGTACACAAATTCATTGGTACCCGTATATGTACAGTTATCGTTGCGTTTGAGAAGTGATCAAGATGTCACAAATCCGGCTCACCTTGTGACTGCCAGTGCCACTAATACGGCAAAGTATTCCAGGCTGCGGAACGACTCAAATAGAACCATTTCTCAGATCCCTGGCATGGAGCTGAATGAGAATAGGTCGTGTGAGTAATGTCTGCGTTATGTTTTCGTTGACGGGGACAAGGTTTGTCTCAGTCCCTGCTGGACAAGCGAGTTATATCCTACAAGCTTAGCCGACTCAATAATGCCTTGGGACTTAATCCCCTTGAACTCTGGTGCGTTGTGATGCATAGAGAGACGCTGACATCAAGTTGCTCAACCACTTTGAGTAGGCTATAGCATTCCGAGCCTCGCATATGGAACTGGGACGCTAGGAAGTGGCCAGTGGCCAATAGATCAGCTCACACAGGCCTTCGATACGGGGTTCTATCATATTGGTGAGTATACCTGAGACAGACCGTCGTATCCCTGCTAATAGCAAGCAGATACTGCTCAGCTATACAGGAATGAGGCTGAGGTTGGCGTCACCATCGGCCAACTTGGGCTAGAGCGTTCCGACGTATTCATCACAACAAAATTTTCTGGCTTCGACGGACTTGATATTCCAACCTCAATTCAAAATAGTTTGCAATACGTGCGTAGCAGCCATATATTGCATGTGCGAGTATCCAAGTCGATCAACAATCGCAGTTGAACACTTCATACGTCGATCTGTACCTCATTCATAACCCGGATCTAGCTGTGCCAGACATACCAACTGTTTGGGCGCAAATGGAAAAAGTCCAAGAAGCAGGTCTCGCCAGGTAGCTATCAATGTTTGTAATTTATTGAATTCAAAAGTTGACGTCGACTGCAGGAGCATTGGCGTGAGCAATTTCAATGAGAAACAACTCGAGATTTTGCTGTCGTCTGCAAAGATCAAGCCAGCTGCTAATCAGGTGAGTAAATAGGTCGACTACGGACAGTTAACGAAATTCAAAGCGTGGTTGATCCGTTACGTAGATTCACCTACATCCCTACAATTACCAGCAACAGTCTCTGACTCTGGAGTATGCTGCCAAACACGACATCGTAATTGAGGCATACGGTGCTTTGACGTGCGATAATTTCTGATATTATTTGAAAATCTAATCATGATATCTAAAGACCTGTCACGAGCGAGCCAGGAGGTCCGGTGGATGCTCCTTTAAACGAAATAGCTACGAGGTTTGGAGCTACTACCGACCAAGTGCTCCTTGCATGGATCAAGGCAAAAGGTGCAGTCGTGGTGACGTGTGTCTTTATTAATTAAGCAGTTGAGGGGCAACATTGTTGATGCCGAAATCCACCAGTACCAGCTCTAAAAAAGCGCGTCTTCTAAGTTACCTCTCCGCCGGTGATCTTGGTGAGTTGCAAATGATAGACAAAGTAGAAGGTCTGATGCATTACGACAGAGCTATCTGCAGGGGATGTCGAGGCGATTGATACTGCGGGCGCTATCGGAGAGAAAGGAATTACGCTCAGACATGGGTTGCGTGAACTCGGGGTGGGCGTTTTATTTGGGATCCTAGTCCTGGTTGCCTGCAGCTATTTCAAAGGTCGAAACAAGCGGGGCAACGTCGCAGAGGTGCTAAGGAGAAATTGATCGTGATATAGGCTACGCACTTGATGAAACACCATGCAAGGTTACCCTCACTAGTATATGTGTCATTTGCTCCCGCCCGTTCAAGGCTGGCCCTCCACAATTAGCATCTACAATGAAACATCGCGATTGTATGAACCTCTGAGGCCTAAGGGTCTTGTAGATACCGCTCAAGGGTACGGAAATGAGGGTGAGGTGGGTATTGCTCTTCACAGAAGCGCCGCATTACTCTGGCCTCGATGGGCCCAACATCCCTGCCGCAGCGATCAAAAACGATATCCACAATGCGAGTAACCCACCACAATAGGTTAGGTTAGACGCCAACGAGCCTAAACCAACACACCTCACACGCACCTACACCTACTCATAACCTGCACTCCGCGGTACCAGACATCCCAACGGTGTGGGCACGAATAGCGAAAGTGGTGGGGGATTGATTGTTAAAGTATACTGTGGCAAGCTCGTTTGCTATTTTACCAGCTGGCTTCCTGCTCAGTGTTGATATGATCGATAGAGGAGCGGTGTACAAAATTTGTGGAAACTTCACTGGTCAGTCTGTGGTGCGATAAACCACATGATGAACTTTTCTCGGGGGCCCCGGGTTTGATTTTCAAGAGAAAAGTCAAAGTCCTTCATCCAACCTCCATCCTTGCGTTGTTGAGCATTTACGGAGTGATGAATGAAAAAAATCTTGATTATATAATATTCCCGTGTTTCTGGCGCAACTTGGTGTGGTTTGCTCGCCACGAGGTCCTCCACATGATTACTATTTGGATCACGCATGTAATTTTCCTTCACTATCGGACGCTGCACGTAACAAAGCGCGACTGCGGCACCGATCAATCATCATCTTTCGTGTAGTGCTCTCCTTTCCAGTGGGCATTCTCTTAATAGGCGGCTTCCTGGCCGCCACCCGCCAGCCTGGTCATTTTCCACTAATCGCAAGTCGGTGATTTGTCGCGAGCACTTGCACCTGGTGATGGTCATTTCTCACGAGTCATAATGTTCTATTGAGTCTGCTGCTAGAAAGCTTTGATCCAACACCCTTGAAAGCACTTATTGCCTCATGTTGTTTATACACAGACATCTTTGAAAGTCCTCACATGTGCTGGCTGTGCACTTGCATGCATGTTATGCTGGCCCCGGTGTGTAGAATTCGACTACCTACTTCTATCTTATGCAACCCTAACTTGTGCTGCCAGTGTGTTTGAAGTGCACTGGTTGCGGCCTCCGCGCATCGACGAAGCCTCCTAGCTGAATGCCACCCCCATCTGTGTGTCTTATTCTCAAGCGATCCGAGGACTGGATACCATAGTTGTGGTTCTGTGAGCTTACCTGTCTTAAAATGGATAAGTCATTATACCGCGCGGATATTCATACATCTCGCATTCATATGCAAACTTCCATTTTGTAGAACACTCCGTGTGCATGTGTCATCCCAGGGACCGAGGCTGTCAATGAAGATTACAGATAGCTTCTTCGCTCTCCTCGCACCTGTTCTGCTCTCCTTCCGCGTTGCATCAGATCCTTGTACGACTATCTTACATGCTGCTAGAGTATATATACATCTAACGCTGGTATACTATTCTCAACTATTCTGCTCATTGCTATGACAACCCCCACTGGATCATCTAGTAAACCTCGTCCTGCATCACCTAGGCGTTTCTCGTCAGACAAGAACCCTGGTACAGAATGGAAGGATGTTCTACCAAAAAACTCTTTTTTGCTCATCTGCTATAAGACGTTGTGCATGATCGCTGTATCGAAGTCGTCGCTCGATTACTGGGGTGACCTCGCACAGAGCCACGACCAGATTCCGGAGGAATGCAAAATACACAAGGAAATGGTGATGAATCGGTTTGAAAACATGAATGTTACAGTAAGTGCAGGCGGCATGGTATGTTCCTTCGATTATTAAAACCTATTTACAGGCGGGTTTGGTAAATTTTTGAAAACCTGTTTGAGGAATGTGGCTGACTTCATTGCATAGGTCTTGACAACAAGCGCTGTTTTCATATCTACTAATCCTCGCAAGTTATTTTTCGTCCTGTAGGAAAGCTGCGGAAATACTAATCTGTCTGTCATTCTTAGCACTTGATCCTCTTATGCCCTACGGAAGCGTAAGCACCTTTTTGTTTTATCTTTCGTCAGCACTAGGAAGCTAATAAGTTCTTTAGCATGGTACATTTACTCCTCTTGAGGCTTCGTTATGTTAACGTATTCCTAGGGTCGTATATCCTCCAAATGTCCGCGTTTGTAGCTGCGTTGATCAGTTTGATGACTGGTACTTCTGTCCTCATCATCTATGATACTTGCTATGCGAATAGAGATATATTGAAAGTGCGTCATTTACCTTCATATACCCTTCAGAATTGAGTAACAGTAATAGTTCCTAATGAACTCCCGCTGGCGTCGTGTATGTTGTCTTATAATGATGGCGTATCCGTCCCTGGCTCTGGCAGTCTCGACATTGACTTTGTTGACAGGTAAGTTTGTATGCACATTCCGGTCTCGGGTCGTCAATCTTTACACATTTTTAGCCTTCTTTATAGCTGGCTGCACATCCGACAAACTCTTCGTGAAGATTATGACTGCAGGAACCTATCTATCACTGATGTTCCTCGG
Organism: Suillus decipiens; assembly: GCA_016695475.1. Taxonomy (NCBI): domain Eukaryota; kingdom Fungi; phylum Basidiomycota; class Agaricomycetes; order Boletales; family Suillaceae; genus Suillus; species Suillus decipiens. The sequence goes on along the minus strand of MU173021.1, from coordinate 151,083 downwards.
CTTGCTCGCATTATGTGTGTTCGGCGGTCATGTAACGGAGTGCGTGGTCTTACATGATGCTCACTAGCCAAAAATTAACTTGGTGCTATCTGGTGCTATCAGGTTTACTGTTGGTCACGATGAAGGTTCACATGACATTCATAATTCCCCAGGCTCTGAGGAAAAGGTTCGCGATAGCGGGGTTTCTCACATGCACGTACCCTCCATTCGTCCTGCTTGATTCGAACGACTAATTCAAGCATTAGTGAACAGCATTCGGGCAGTGTGTAGGGGAGAAAGTCTAGGGGGAGGCTTGTGCCATTAGCTGGTAGTATATACGGACATGTTGCCGACGATGTCTTATTTGTCAAGATGTTTGTGTTGCTTTGAACCACTGAGTACCCGCGATGTTCTATGCACTCTGTAGGCATTATATCTAACCAGCCCAGAATTTGTATACAGAGGTGCTGGAAAGGAACTATTGACTGTCATATATACTACGTGCTCTTACAGTAATATTAGCCTTAAATGTACCTATTCATATCCTCTCTTCTCACAAAGTGAAGGCTGGGCTTCTGCAAAGTTGTCTCACAGACAGTCTCTCAGTCAGCAACCATCTTACCCAAACCTAATTAGCGACGTATTCCAGCTATGCCTTGGGACCTCATCACACTGAATTCTGGTGGGTTCAAATGAGGTAGAATAATTCCTGTTCACTCAACCCCATCAGGCTACGTTATGCCGAGTATTGCTTATGGTACATGGACCCTTGGGAACGGGCAGGGTCCCATCGACCAGATCGCGCAAGCGTTCGACACGAAATACTACCACATTGGCAAGCGTCACTGAGCACTGAAATTGTATGAAGGTCTGAGAATTGAGAATCTTGTAGACACAGCTCAGGGGTACGGAAATGAGGGTGAGGTAGGTATCGCTCTTCACAAAAGCGGTCTGTCGCGCGAAGATGTATTCATAACGACTAAATACTCCGGCTTTGACGGGCTCGACATCCCGACTGCGATCAGAAACAGCATCAATAACGTGAGTGACGCACTACAGCCGGTCAGTCTAGATGCTCATGGAACCAGATCGACACGCCTTACGTAGACCTATACTTGATTCATAACCCACGCCTTGCGGTACCGGACATCCCAACAGCATGGGCAGAAATGGAGAAAGTGGTGGAGGATGGATTGGCAAAGTATGTTACACAACCCTATTTGCTGTTCTGGCTCACCACCGATCAACATAGGAGCATCGGTGTAAGCAACTTCGGTGTACAGGATTTGGAAATACTATTGGCTTCTGCGAAAATCAAACCTGCTGTGAACCAGGTGCGGAACAACATGATCAAAATTTCTCCCAGGGTTCTAACCTTCAAGAAAGATCCTTCTCCATCCCTATGTTTACCAGCAGCAGGCGCCTATTGTGGAGTATGCTGCTGAACATGCAATTGTCATTGAAGCATATAGCGCACTCCAGTGGGAATTATGCATTGCATCAGGTACATGCGACTGACGTGAGGATGCAGACCCCTCACCAAGGAACCTAGTGGCCCCTTAGACGCTCCGCTGAACGAGATCGCTAGCCGACTTGGGGCAACTACAGACCAGGTGCTTTTCGCCTGGGCAAAGGCTAAGGGCGCAGTTATCGTCACGTAGGTTTCATTTCGTTGCCAACGGTGTCGATTATCAAATTCAAACGCCTTTCTAGAACCAGTTCCAAGAAGACACGTTTAGAAGGCTATCAAGATGCAGGCGATATTGGTAAGTGGCATATGGAGGAGTGACTTGGTATGCATGGTGACTTTACATGTTTACATGGCAGAGCTTTCAAAGGAGGATATTGCTGCGATTGATGCTGCTGGCGCACTGGGCGAGAAGCGAATAACCGCTAGAATGGGGCTGCGGAAGTTTGGAATTGGGGTTCTAGTTGGGGTTGTGATATTGGGCCTTTGTAGTTACTTCTTTCGGAGTAAAGATTGATGTCGGATATAATATTATGCTGGGCTCGATGCGCTCGCTAGGACATTTTATTTGAATAAGTTTGTAGCCTATAGGTTTACACCGTGCGATGCATCAAGCACCTAAACAACTTTTATTATATAATCTATTCGAATTCGGAATATAATGGTCTGCGCGTCTCTGTTGGAGCAACCATTCAAAATATGTCTCTTATCTCCAGCCAGCCCAATACAAGCACTATGGACATGTATCGTCCTCTCGTAACTGACGAGAAGAGAAGTCCCACATGTCAACACAACGACCACAATCTCAATTACCCATGTGAATGCCCTTCGGCATCACACCATGCCTGCCACAAATCGAGGCTGCGGCGTATCATCTTGCCTATAGCGCTTTCCCTTCTCTCCATAGGAACCTTTCTAGTCATTTCTCAGTGCTCAGAAATCGGTGATCTGTTGGGAGCACTTGGACTCACCCACGGTCATGGCGTCTCATTTGACAAGCGCCAAATGACCACGCGCAGTAGCTCAAGCTTCACGAACAAAAAATGTGGTGCAACAATGTCTTCATTCATCATTCTT
>MU173021.1:128780-148168 GCA_016695475.1 Suillus decipiens | reverse complement strand
ACTTCCATACCTCTCGCATCTTAAGCTTCTATTTACAATATATGTGATATTCCAGCCACTGAGGCTGTTGTGCACGCTTCGTGTACTCTCCTGCTTTGCTCACAGTTCACTTCCGCGTCTATCAGTTCCTGGTGGAAACGCCCATATGCCTGTTCTGCATATATGCGCATGCAACACTGGTGCATTATTCTCAGCATCTTCCTCATGACTTCCTATTTGGGGCCCAACCCTGCTGAACCCCTTGTCCCCTCACAGCCCTCCAATGACTCCTCATGGTGTGATCTACCAGAGAATCCTTTTTATCGTTCCTGCTTTAAGGCGCTGTGTATGATGGCCATATCGAGGTCGTCGGTCAAACACTGGGAGGAGCTCAGAAAAAATATGGCGAAAGAACCGAACTTGCCGGATGATCAGTGGAATGAGTTCAGCAATCTGAACATATCGGAGTTGTTGGTCAAATACTGGCGCCGGGAAGAGGAAAAGTGTAAGAAAACTTCAAGGGAAGGAAAATGGGAGAAGCATAAGAAAATGGTGTTGAATCGGTTTGAAAACATAAACGTCATCGTAAGTATCGGTAGTATGCCGCTTGAAAACTTATTTCTTATTTGCAGGCGAGTCTGGTAAACAAACTATCAAAAGCTGCTCGAGGATAGTGGCTTACTTCATTGCATAGGTCTTGACGTCAAGTGCTGTTTTCATATCCACCAGTCCTCGCAAGTTCATTTTTGTCTTGTAGGCAGACTCAGAAAAGCCTAACCTGCCTATTTTTCTCTCAGAAATACAATCTCATATATCCTTAGTAAATGCAAGCATTCATCTATTTTCATAATTCCCGCATGCGTAAACTAACAAGCTTTTCAGTGTAGTGAAATTCTCCTTGTGGGGGCTTCTTTGGGCTGACATGTGCCCAGGGTCGTATATTCTCGAAGTTTTCTCTTTTGTAGCTGCATTGATTAGTTTGATGACTGGTACTGCTGTCCTCATCATCTACGATTCTTGCTACGCAGACAAAGACATATTGAACGTACGTCATTTTCCTGCATTCATACGCCTTCAGGCTTGAGCACTAACAATTTACCATTATCAGTCGTTCAAGAAATCTCGCTCGCGCCTCGTATGCTGCCTAATACTGATGGCATTTCCTGCGCTGGCTCTGATAGTCTCGACACTGGCTTTAATGGCAGGTCTGTGTGGAAGTTCCGATTTTAAATTGCCTTTCTTAATGCCTGTTCAGCCATACTTATTGCGGGCTTCGCATCTAACCATCGATTCGGGATAGCCCTGAACACAGTAACCGGTGCAATATTTGCTTTCCTCGTCGTGCTCGCAGTGCACGTATTCAAAGAGTCTATACAAAAGTATGTGCCCTTACATATCACCTAACAGCCAGAAATTAATTTGGATACTAGAAGGGGTACCTTTGGCAATGATAATGCCGCAAACAGTCGCTCTAGCCAAGCCTAAAGGAAAGTGTTGCCTCGTTAGTTGGTGGTATGAATGAACACGTTGCTATCGATGGCTCGTTGTTAATGTTAGCTTCATCTTATCATTTTGGATGTGACATGCCCGGATCAGGAAAACGTAATTCGTTACAGAGTGTTACAAAGCACTCTGTAACGCTCTGTAATTAACTCTGTAGTTTTCCTGATGTGGCTCTTATTTAGCTCAAAACATAACAATTTGTCGGCCAATACTAGATGTCCACCAGAGTTCGCGCATTTTTGGGGCAACGTCTACTCCACAACACACAGACATAAAATTTTAATTCTTTGACAATTCAATAGCCGGTGCTACACTGATAGAATCAATAACAAGGTGACACCAAACAGGGGGGATGCACAAATAATTCAATCTCCTCCTCGGCATACACAACAAGATCTATCCTCTGCTCAAGTTTCCACATCGTGTTCACTGTTGCATTATTCTCTCACACCGCAGGAAGGCAACCCGAACAAAAGCTAAAGAAGATGCCACTCACAAGGCCAACATTGCAGCTACTATCCAGGCTGTGAAAGAGAAAAGGGCTAAAAAACCTCTTGGCAGCAGCTGGTGAGGTTAATGTGCCATACCACACCCTTTGACAGCGTGCACAGAATCTCACAAAACCTCATTCAAAGGCTCACAAATTTCAACAACTACTTACCAATGCGCAGGAAGAAACACCATGTCACGGCGAGCAGAACAGGAGCATTTCCAAACTATATTCACCAGCACGATCAAGATGAAGGAGTCGCGCGACAGAGCCGCAGCCTTTGACTCAAAGTCGAAGTGCTCCAGCGGATTCTGCAGTACTTTGATGATGACCCTGAGAAAATCCGTAGTATAAGGGTTTCCTACTCATTCTCGCAGGTGCCATCTCGATAACAGCAATAATACTGCTGGATTACAACAGGACATGAATCTCTCACCAAATCCAGTTCACGAACCGTTCGGAAACCAATTTCAGCCTGTGTATGCTCCCCCAATGCGGCATCTTGCACCTCATCCTCGTCCTCATCCTCCGCATATTATTCACCCTCGTTTTGCACCAGTGAGTCACAGCAATGCGGATTTTCGAGTTGGTGAGACAGTACAGTCAGGACATGTATGCAAGGCATCAATTCTATTCAGCAGCCTATCAATCATAATAATTATTACTGTCAGTATTAGATGAACTATGATACTTGATGATACCACTGTATTCACCATTTTCGAGCTTTGCGTGATGCGCGCGCACTGGACAGAGTTTGACGACTGGGGAGAACGAAAGTCGATTGTGACAGGACGTGACAAAACTGTGGTAGACCCTGAGTTTTATGGGGTTTGCTCCGACACCACACCACATTATTTTAAAAATCAGTAAAAATCAAATCCATGTAGAGGAGATACGAATCTATTATGGGGCAGATTTTTGAAAGAACAAGTGATGTGGTTGAGGAGCTACAAAAGATTTACTGAAAATGTTGCATATTGCCGAGAATGATAGTAATGTGTCAGGCGGAAGCCTTCAAAATTCCGTCATTTTCAACCACAATATCAATTATCCAGGTGAATGCCCTTCGGCATCACTGCGGCGTATCATCTTGCCTATAGCGCTTTCCCTTCTCTCATAGGAACCTTTCTAGTCATTTCATTTCCCGCTGCTCAGAAATCGGTGATCTATTGGGAGCGCTTGGACTCACTCACGGTCATGGCGTCTCATTGGACAGGCGCCAAATGACTATGCGCAGTAGCTCAAGCTTCACGAACAAAAAATGTGGTGCAACAATGTCTTCATTCATCATTCTTTCTGACAACTAGCTTTAGTGTACCTAATTATCATTTTTGTTGGCCTTCTACTCGTCCTTCTAGTGGCTATAATGCTCAGTTTCTGGTGCTGCCAAGGTTTGATCGAACGATCTTGAAAGCGTTCATTATCTCATGTTTTTGATCCAGGCGCCTTTCAGAATCCCCTGTGTTGCCCGTGCTACTTGTGTGCATGTTGCGGTGGCCTCGGTAAGCAGAACTACTCCACTTCTATTGCAACGACCCTAACTTGTATTACCAGCATGTTTGGAGTGCATTGGCTGCGGCCTTTGCGCAGCCGGCATCGACGAAGCCTTATAGATCAATCCTGCCCCGTACTTCATGGCTGTGACCCTGCGGGCTGATCTGTCTTATGATAGACAAAATTAATGTATTGTATATCCTTCCATACCTCTCGTATCTCATCATTGGCGAGCTTCCATTCAGGGAACAATATATCTGACGTTCTAGCCACCGAGGTTGTTGATGAAGGTTGTGCACGCTTCGTGTACTCTCCTGCTCTGCTTACAGTTCACTTCCTTCCGCGTCTATTGATTCCTAGTGGAAACGCCAGTTCTGCATATATATATATATATATATACGCATGCAACATTATGGTGCATTACTCTCAGCACTTTCCCCATGTCTTCCGATTTGGTGCCCAGCGCCTCTGAATCCCCGCACTCCACCATTGTTGAACTCTCACCATCCCCCAGTGACAGCCAATGGTGTGCTCTACCAAAAAATCGCTTAGGGTGTGTCTGCTTCAAGGCGTTATGTATGCTCGCTGTATCGAAGTCGTCTGTCGATCACTGGGAAGAGCTCAGACAAGATCCGACAAAAGACAAATGGGAGAAGCATAAGAAAATAGTGTTAAGTCGGTTTGAAAACCTGACCGTCACAGTAAGCACCGGTGGCGTGTTTTTTTCGTTATTGAAACTTATTTCCAGGCGGGCCTGGTAAACAAATTATGAAAAGCTGCTCGAGAATCGTGGCTGACTTCATTGCATAGGTCTTGACGTCAAGTGCTGTTTTCATATCCACCAGTCCTCGCAAGTCCATTTTTATTTTGTAGGAAGGCTACGAATAACCCAACCTGCCTGTTTTGTCTCAGCAATCCAATCTCTTATACCTTACGCAAATGTGTGCATTTCTCCTCTCATATCGTGTCCGTATGAAGAAACTAACAAGTTCTTCAGCAAGGTACCATGACGCCTCTTGGGAGACTTCGTTGTGCTAACGTGTGCCCAGCGTCGTATATCCTCCAATTCGCATCTTTTATAGCTGCATTGATGAGTTTGATGACTGGCACTTCTGTCCTCATCATCTACGATCCTTGCTATGCACACAAAGAAATATTAAATGTGCGTCATTTGCCTGCCTTCATACATCTTCAGGCTTGAGCAATAGCAACTATCAGTCATTCAGGGATTGTCGCCGGCGCCTTATATTGTGCCTTGCACTGATGGCATTTCCTTCGCTGTCTCTGGTATTCTCCACAGTAGTATTGATGGCAGGTTTGTGTATGGAAGTTCTGATTGCAAATCACCTTTCTCAATGCCTGCTCAGCCGTACTTATTGCAGGCTTCACATCCGACCAACACCTCGTGAAAATCCTGACCGGAATAACCTGCGCATTACTTGTCGGCCTTGCCGTGGTCATAATAGACGTATTCAAAGTTCCTATGGAAAAGTATGTGTTTTTTCGTGTCACCTAGCAGTCAGGAATTTATTTGGGTATTATCAGGACTGTCCGTGGCAATGATAATGCCACAGCCTTGTGTACTAAAGGCACTAGGTTAGGGAGGTTCCGCGGCTTAGTCAGACACAACATACACACGCACGGCAGCACATCATCAACAGCATTCTTTCACGCAGAGACGTAGGCGCATGTTAGCGTCAAGAGCTAACATGTTGAATCATTTACCTCTCTTGCTTTATCTTGTTATCTTGCACCTTCGTACCATGCGATATTTAGTGCTTCTCTTCTTCTTTCTCGGTCATGTCAATCCTCCGGTTTTGTTACGGTTTACCCAAGCATCCTCGCTGATATCTGTATCGCACTCGTCTCCTGATTGCACCTCAGTATTTTTTTCTCGCAACTATACTGAGCCTTCGCTAGTATTATCAGCGCACATCCTCCCAAATTTCCTACCTCACTGGGCACAGGTCCGCGATAGCTCCAGGTGCATGTGCCCGAACACATGTTTAGGGGGAGGATTGCCTCGTTAGCTGGTGGTATGGACAGACATCGTGACGTTGCTGTCGATGGCTCATTTGTCGTGTTGTTAATGTTACCGGTGCCTCCTTCCAGATGAGAGAGAAATCTGACCATGCACTCTGTAGAAACAGCTGTATCCGGCAGCCACTTAGGACACAGTATTTGGTTGATCGAGAGAGAACCACCATTTCTACTACTCTAATTGTCATACCGTGAAGTTGATGAATCGATGGTTCCTGTTCACTTCGATAAAAGTCTAGTAAATTGAACCCACAATGATGCCAGCCCATGTCGCTGGTCTTGAGATGGTCCACGGCGGTCACATCTTGAGGTACTACTAGGTTTGCCATTACCAGAATATACTTGTCGTAGCGGCGCAAACGCCAATCCCCGACTCGCTCGACACTCTCGTTCCAGCTTCCTCCTCCCTTGCCGCATGCCAAACTCAATGCAGCTAGGGCAGTCAGATTCTTTTCATACATTGCTTCCGGATAAGATAAGAAAACCAACAAGGCTCCTCATTTAACCGTGAGAGAAGAATCGACTCCAGAGAATGGAGCGGCTGCAGAGAGAAAACGACGGAACACACTACCTGGGCGTTTGTGCAGCGAACTCTAAAAGAATATGACATGTTCACGGCATCGGTGTGAATGCAAATGCCATCAATGAAAGGGACCCAGCGTGTGCGCAAGCGCCGCATCGAAAAAAAGACTTGATTTGAAATGAGAGTGCACTGCAAACATGAACAGAAACCTGCGCCAGTCGAAAATACGTCTTAATGGTATTCCGGATAGTATGACAAAACAAGGAAATCCGCGCAATTCACTATTGGAGATAGTCACCGAATTCAAGAACCCAGGGTGTGCTTGCGAGTATATTCACAAACTTCTTATCAGACTGTAATGAATGTCATGGAAAAATCGAGCACAATAAATGGAAATACTAACACACCAAAGTAGCAGAAAAAAGCGGAGAACGGAAATGATACAAGCTGAAGGGGGAGGATGTGGGACAGCAGAAAAAGGAAAGAAGCTCCCGCGCTTTCTTGTACACAGTACCTGTCGGACGTTTTCAGAGGGTGTTCATCCTATGTACCTCTACTACTATGTATAACGTCGCGGACGCGCCAATTCCCGACTCTGTCGTATTCTTCCGATTAATGACTTCCGCTACTCTGACTTGGTCATCCTGACTTTCAGTACTAGTCGTCCCTGTATTACAACAGAGTCGTCAGTCTATCTCTCTTGAATGCAGAATTCATATACTCACCCATCCTAATGCCTCCCCATCTGTATTTAACATAAATTGTGTATGATATCTACCTCCTCGCTTCCCATCCTAGCACCACGTAACACATCACTCATCGTTCGGCAGGCCATCGCGCGATTCTTGATGAAGTACACATTGAGGCTGGGAGTGTAAAGTTTAAACCAGGTGCTGACTATTACAAACATGGCAGTAACAAATTGCCACAGTTTTGGTGGACGCTTGCTGCCTCTTCCCACTACCGTGGGAGTCGGGGATAATTGCTCGTTAATCGTTAATCGGTGATCTATTGGAAGCAGTTGGACTTAATCGCGATCATAGCATCTCATTGATGATTGGACAAGTGCCGAACCATTACTAGTAGCCCAAGCTTCGCGAACAAAAAATGTGGTGCAACAATGTTTTCATTCATCGTTCTTCTGACAATTCACCTAAACATCATTTTTGTGGGACTCCTCGACCTTCTAGCGGCTATAATGGTCAGTTTCTGGTGCAAAGGTTTGATCGATCAATTTTTAAAGCGTTTATTGCCTCATGTTTTTATCCAGGCGCCTTTCAGAATGCCCTGTGTCGCCATGCTACTCGTGTAAATGTCGTGGTGATAGGGCAAGCGGAACTATTCCAATTCTATTGCAACAGCCCTAGCTTGTGTTACCAGCATGTTTGGAGTGCATCGGCTGCAGCCCCTGCGCAGCTGGCATCGACAAAGTCTTGTAAATCAACACCTCTTTCATCTTTCCTGCGATCTGAACCCTCTACTCTGTGGTTGTGACACTGCAGGCTCTGTCTTATGATGGACAAATTTAATGTACTGCGTATATTTCCACACCCCTCGCATCATTGGCAAGCTTCTGTTCAAGGATCAATGGATGTGACGTTCTGGCTACTGAGGTTGTTAATGAAGGTTGTGCACGCTTGGGGTACTTGTCTATCTTGCTCACAGCTTACTTCCTTCCGCGTCTATCAGTTCTTGGCAGAACCGCCAATATGCCGGTTCTATATATATATATATATGTGCATGCAAAGCTATGGTGCACTATTTTCATCATTTTCCCTTCGTCTACAAATCTGATGACCAACGCTAATTCATTACCCCTCGATTCCGAATGGTGTCAACTACCAGAAAATCCTTTTTGTCGTGTCTGCTTTAAGACATTGTGTATGCTCGCCATATCGAAGTCGCCGGTCGAACACTGGAAAGATCTCCTAGACCGTCCAAAACAGGCCAAGTGGAAGAACCAGAAGAAAATGGTATTAAAGCGGTTTGAAAACATGAATCTCATAGTAAGCATCAATGACATACTCCTTCATTCCTTGACTCACTAAAACTTATTTGCAGGCGGGTCTGGTAAACAGGCTATCAAAAGCTCGAGGATCGTCGCTGACTTCATTGCGTAGGTTTTGACGTCAAGTGCTGTTTTAATATCCACTAATTTTCGCAAGTATTTCTATCTTGTAGAAAATTTGAGAAAAACCTAACCTTCCTGTTTTTGCATCTCTTCATTCTTGTCATGTCCACATGCAGAAACTAACAAGCCATTCAGTATCGTGAACTTTCTCCTATGAAGACGTCGTTGTGCTAACATGTGCCCAGGGTCGTTTGTCCCCGAAGTTTCCTCTTTTGTAGCTGCGTTGTTCAGTCTGATGACTGGTCTTTGTGTCCTCGTCATCTACGAACCCTGCTTTGCACAAAAAACAATATTGGAGGTGCGTCATTTGCCTGTCTTCATACGCCTTTAGGCTTAAGTAATAGCAACCGTCAGTCGCTCAAGGATTCTCGATCACGCCTCATATGTTGCCTTATACTGATGGCGTTCCCTTCACTGGCTCTGGTAGTCTCGACACTGGCTTTACTGGCAGGTTTGTGTGTGGAAGCTGCGATTTTTTTGAATTGCCTTTCTCAAAGCTTGTTCAGCCGTATTCATTGTAGGCTTCACATGCAACGAACCCTTCTGGATAGCCCTGATAATCGGAACCTGTGCAATAATGCTTCTCATCACTGTGCTCGCAGTATACGTATTCAACAGTCCTATGCATAAGTATGTGCCCTTGCGTATTACCTAATGGTCAGAAATTAACTTGGGTAATATTAGGCTTAGCGCTGCTCATGACAGTGATAATGTCACACATGGTCCCTCTGGGCAAAGGTCTGCGATACCTTAGGCATGTTCACAGAGAACATCAGGCAGTTCACGCGTTATAAGCCTAGAGGGAGTTTTGCTTCATTGGCTGGTAGTATACGATCATCGGCTCATTTGTCAGTGCCTCCTTGGCCCAATGTTACCTTTTTCGGCATGTCAAACATGTTCAACGTGAATTGGCTACTGCAACTTTAAAATTGCGTCGTTGTGAATATAAAGTATTGCAACAGAGTCAGTTTATGTGTGGAATACAACCTATCGAACATCCTGAAGAAGTTTGACAATTTCATCGTCAAAAACTGAAATACACCCCCCTAAACTGTGTTTTAATTAGCACTAGTAGAGGCCTCGGTACTGGGACCTCCGGTTGAGTGTAAATGTCGGTTTAAGAAATATACACAGGCTCAGCGAGGTATCTATTAAGACACCATATTATCTCGTTCGGTAGTCCAGCATAGTTATAGCAGTAATCCGAATTGGATTTGAACATTGACCCTAGATCCAGTTTCGTCTAGCTTGTGAGTTCCTGACATATTTGGGGTAGGCTAAGCGTTAGCTCGGACTAGAGGAGAACTATGGATGAAGAACTAGCACTGTTGTAGTTCGAAGGAAAAACAAATATGGGCCAGCTGGACACATGATCGGGCTGGGAGTCGGGACATTCCGGCAGGGTGCACATCCTACCACAGGCTACCATGCATATGCATCATGGTGTAACCCTTTGATCAAAATCTCATATATATCTTCCATCATCGAAGCCGCTAAGATCATGTCCTCATCTGTTCTCTTCACAACTCGTTTTCTTCCGCGTGTTTCGCGGTCCCTGGTACTTAGTAGAGTCACCCTCATGCTGTTGAGGTACATATACATGTGTTACACTATTGTTAATCATTCCACTCATGTCTACAACAGCTGTATCTCAAAGTGCGCCAACCGCATCTCGAAGTTCTGCATCAGATGGGACTCGACCATGGCATGATCCACCACAACAACTAGTAGGGCGTCTATGCTTTAAGGCGTTGTGTTTGATCGCTGTATCGAAACCGTCGGTAGAACACTGGGATGACCTTATAAATGATCGGAAAAAGGAGGAATGGCTAGAGCATAAGAAAATGGTGACAGAACGATTGGGAAACATGAACGTCACGGTAAGCATCTGTGGTCTGTTCCTTCAGCCACTGAAATTTATTTGCAGGCGGGTCTGGTACTAACTTTACGAAAAGCTGCTCAAGGAACGTGGCTGACTTCATGAATAGGTTTTGACCACAAGTGCTGTTTTCATATCTACTGCACCTCGTAAGTCATCTTTGTCTTGTAGGCAGCCTACAAAACCCTGAGATGCTGGTTATTCTTAGCGTTTCAACCTCTTATGCCCTATGCAAGCGTACGCACCTGTTTTATTTCCCTGGAACTTGGAAGTTAACCATTTCTTTCAGCATGGTAATCTGCCAGATCCTTCTTCGAATTTTGTTGAGTTGACAAATGCCCAGGGTCATATATCCTTCAAGTTTCATCTTTCGTAGCTGCATTGCTCAGTTTGATGACTGGAACTTCTGTCCTCATAATCTATGATACTTGCTATGGAAATGCAGATATGAAACATATATTGAAAGTATGTTATTTGCTCATGCACTCTTCAAGCTTGAGCGCTAACAACAACCAGTCGTTGAAGCGATCTCGCTTCCGCCTCGTATGCTCCCTTATAATGATGGCATACCCTTCCTTGGCATTGGCAGTCTCCACACTGGCTTTACTAACAGGTTTGCGCACACGTCCTGATGTAAAATCAGCAATCTCAAAAGTATTTTCAGCCGTCTTTATAGCTGGTTTCACATCTGACAAGCTCTTCGTGAGAATCTTGACTGGAATAACCTATTTAACACTGGCTGTTCTCGGTGTTCTCGCTGTAATTGTATTCGGCACTGCTTGGTCTGAGTGCGTGCTGTGACGTGTTGCTTACCAGGCGGAAAATAATTTGGGTGCTCATTCTAACAACAGGGCTGATCCCACAGACAATCGCAGTCAACCAAGCTCTGAGCCAAAGGGTGATGGCGTGGTTTCTCACAGGTACGTGCCCCGTTAATCCTACTTTCATCGAAACACAAACCTATGTATTGATCAACCGTGGTGGCAGAGAATCAAAGCACTCGGACAAGTCTCTACCAAAGCAGACCGTGTAGGGGATTGCCCGTTCCTGGTAATGTGGAAGGGAACTATTGTTGACGACGAGTCTCGCTGTTATGTTGTGTGTAATTTTGGTTCTTTTGGACTTGTGCTTTGTATTGTTTCTCGCAGATCCGAGATTGTGGACTCCGCGGCCTGGTGGTAGCTGTATTCCTCATTACTATATCATAACGTGCACATCCTTATCACTTCATTTATCGCTGGCCTCCCCGTGGGCCGAGGTTCTGAGGGAAATGAGATGCCTTCACGAGGTGGCCTTGCGTGGCACCATCCCTAGTGACTCACCCTCCGCCGTCTTGGTTTCCAGAAGCTGTGTTACAGTTGGACCACGTGCCTCCTATTTGTATGATCGAGGATCTCTATCCAGTATCTTAAATCACTGCAACACGAAGTTTTGAAATCCAAAGTATTTCATTTCGGTTAGGATGGAGTAATTCGGCTTTTGCGAAGGCGACCCACTCTAACATCGCCCGGAGGCACATAATAAGGTATCCTTCTCACGGTGCGAGTCTGGCTCATATACTAATGACAAAGATGCACGAGGACAGGACAACCGAAGGCAAAGCACAGTCTATCATAGCTCCAACATACCATCATTATATGCCACTGCTGTATATGAAACATGACGCATAATGCTCCCCAGACATGCATCGGCAGGTACTGAGCCGAATATCTGACAGATGCAGAATCAGCCAGGTGTATCCTGAGAACTTTGAAGTGAGCGTGCCTTACAGGCTAGCTGTAATGCTGAAAGGCTATGCTGCTATACTGCTATAAATAAATAACTTGTGGCTGGAGACAGGATCTTGTGGGCAGCAAGCCATATTACCCAGTGACGCGCGATTCCCGGTGTTCCGATTGATGTTGGATATGTGATAGCGGGAGGTGGTCGAATAGGATGTCGCAAAATAGTTTTCGCGGCAAGCCGGTGAAACGACACAAAAGTAGATGCGGAAAAACGGAGTCTTTCGCATTCGGAAATTGACTTTGGAGTGAACAAACCGACCTGAATAGTCTCATCGAAATCGATTGGTAAGTCCACCTTGTTGCTGCCTTTGTGCTTTGACGTTCAGTTGGTTTGGATGGTGGGCATGAGGTAAATGTTGATTACGATACTGCGCATGAGATACGACGTCGGACGCCAAACAACGACCTGATCACGATACTTTTGACGTACAAATCATTACAGGGGGAAATTTTTTCGACACACGTTAAAATTTGGAGCGGTTACGCACTTTGTATACTGATTATTCTGACACATTCCTTTGAATCATCTGCCGCTGGATGGGCGCAGTTCGTTCTATGCAGACCATCTGCTCTCGTGGACTCCGGAGTTGTTGGAACACCCCCGTTAGTACATTTAATGGAATTGAGAGCACGCGGTGAGCGTCGATAAGGCATAGCGTTAGCGTGGTAGGTTGGTAGCCCGGTTATCATAATCCACAGCTCGTCCACGATGATTGGGGAAATTTAGAGCCGTTCTATCAAACGATCATCGATGGCAGTACAAGACTCCAATTAGACTCGTCTCTTGCGGAGTTTAAATTGATGATATGAACTGGTTCGTACGTTGTGGCACCGGTCACCGGTTAGGTTCGCACCGCGCGTAGTACTACGCACTGTGTTACCTGACACTGTCGATAGGTGAGCGCTTGAGCCACTAATTACAGACTGACCACCGCAAAAAGTGATGAGACTAGTCTAACTATGTAGTATTTCCAACGGTCGCATAATTTTTACAAATGCTATACTCCTGGACACCGATCTCCACCCGCTTCGAGTCTGCGCTCATTCGATAGATTCTCAACGGTGAGTTGACTCAAGGAGGCTAAGGACTAGCCAAACTCAGGGGCGCTGCAATTGCCTTTACATGGCGATTGCCATTGCAACATGGATTCGTCCTGATCGCACTTGGTAGCAGTGCCAGCGCGTCACTCGTATCCTTCAAAAGCAGAAGCGAAACAAAGTGGAAAAACCCGTAATTTGTCGTATCTGCCCCCGGATTTCAACCCCTTTACCTCCTGCACATAATGGTCCTCTTACCTTCAACTATCTCTGCCACCTCAGCAGTTGATGTCGGTCTCAAGCGTAGCCGTGTTGACTACTCTCGCCATCTATCATCAGAAGCCCGTTCCAGGCTTCCCAACCCGATTAAGTCCATTTGGAAAACTGCTCAGGTTAAAGCTGGTACCATCAACATGGGAAACGGTTTGTGGGCATCATTGAGGACGAGCACGCTGGCTAATTCAATGCAGGTGATCCGCACCATACGCTATATCCCATATGCGAGGTGAATTTTGTCGTCCCCTCCATCGATGAGCATGACCCCGTGCAATCATGGAGGTCTGGCACTGGCGAGCAAAATATTATTGCTTCATATAAGGATGACCCTTGCACTCTAAGCCTCCGTACCGCCTTCGCGTATGGTGCTGGTGCTGGTCTCAAGGAGGTCCGCGATGCCCTCGCAGGCCTCAACGATAGAATCCACTCTCCGCCCAATCATACCGTTTCGCTCAGCCTTGGCAATGCAGATGCGCTGACAAAATGCTTCCGTCTTCTCGGTGATCCGGGCGACTCTTTCCTTTGCGAAGAATTTACCTTTTCAGCTATGACCAACGCTGCTCTACCACAAAGCATTGAATGGGTCCCAATCCGGATGGATAACAATGGACTTGTTCCTTCAGATTTGGAACGAATTCTATCCAACTGGAACGAAGCAACGCAAGGTAAACGACCCCATGTGCTTTATACAATCCCGTACGTCACCGCTGGTTCTCGATCATCCCTATACAGCTCACAATTCTTATTCAGGTGCTCCCAGAACCCAACAGGAAGTACTCTTTCATTGGAAAGAAGGCAGCAGATTTATCAAATTGCACATGATTGGGATATCATCATCCTTGAAGATGATCCGTACTTCTTCCTCCAGTACGATCTTGGCGTTAACCAGAGTACGATACAACAGTATGGGTACACGCGTGCCTTGGCCGAAGTTCTCCCTCGGTCATTCCTATCCATGGATTACGACGGACGCGTAATGCGCCTAGATAGGTAAGACCCTTTCCTTTTCACAGGTACTATGGCTCTAACATGAGTATAGTTTTAGCAAAATCATTGCTCCTGGAATGCGACTCGGCTGGATCACGAGTAACAGCTTCTTCGCAGAGAAGCTTGACATGCTAACGGACTCGTCTTCGCAACATCCACATGGCATGGGCCAAGCTTTCATTTCCGAGTTACTTGGCGGTGGCGGCTGGGGGGTTGATGGCTTCATGAAGTGGATTTTATCGCTGTGCAATGAGTACCAACGTCGGAGGGATCTCTTCATGGATGTCTTCCGGCAGGAGGTTGCCGTTTCCGGCTTCGCTACTGCAGAGGTACCGCAATCTGGGATGTTTGTCTGGATCAAAATCAACCTTGAGCATCATGCACGATTCTCGACATCTCTGACCCCGACGGTACCAGGCGGTCCGACGACGAACACCGCGGACCTTATGGACGAGCTGTTCCGGAAGCTGCTAAACAGCGGGTTAGTTATGATGCCAGCATCGACATTTGCCGTTGCTGATCGCACGGGGACAATGGGAAGCCATATCAATGATGTAAGTTCTCGTGTCATGCGCGTCGAATGCATACTCAAGAAAACATCTAGCGAGTGAATTTCTTCAGAGCAACGTTCGTCGGTACAGATGCGACAATTCGTGATGGCCTTACGATATTTGGCCGCACGCTAGAGGAGTTCTTCCTATAGATCATACCGAAACTTTCTGTCGACGCCGAGCCACTTGTTCTGTTCTAGGTTGCACGTATAGAATGCGTGTAAGATGCAGCCGTTGACATTTATATTCGAATCCAACATTTTATGCATAATTAGGAACACGTACTATATATCATTTACTGTACTATACCTTAATATTCATTTATGACGACAACTTGATATATGACATCCTAACAGGTTGGAGTTTGGTCTGCGAATGCTCTAAAGCTTACGGCACGGACTCATCTGCATCAATCATGAGCCATGACAAACAATATGGGCAACTTCCATACGACGCATTTCCGCTAATTCTTGTGTGTCATGATTTACAGCTCTATTCCCATATCAAAAATTCTAACTGCTTTTGTTCATTGTCGGAGCACCAAACTGTTCAATAGGGCCGAGCCACTCATGCTAGCTAAGTCGCTTTGGAAGCACTAGAACGACTGCCGACCGTCAGAGTCGCCAGAATGCACAGAAACATTGACATTTACCAGATACTGCGGAACAACAGTAAGTTGTCATGCCCACACGCAGCATGGCGTCGAAGGTCATAGCAGAAGTAACGAGCTGCAGGCTTGCAGCTATCGAACCAGTGGCACTAGCAATCAATCGAGTTTCGGCTCGCAACTCATAGGCGTTATTCAAAAAGCCGTCGTCCTCGTCTATTCACAGTACGAGATGTTGCAGTACCTTATCACATGTGTCGAGCGCGCTCCTGACACTGGCCGCCACTGGCAGGCGCAGATCAGTGCGGGCGCACTGGCAGTGCGATTGGAGGGTCAGGGTCTCGTCATCACCGCATTTGTACTACCCCGCACAAGTCAACATATGATAAACGGAAGCGGCTAAGTGGATTTTTTGGCCTGTCATGTTGGTATGAAGATAGCTGCAACTGAGCTCGCGTCTTCCCCCTGAAAACTGGAAATTTGGGTTAGCTAGCCTGCTGCAGACTTCCGTGACTGAAACCATATCTGGCTCGTGTTAGATGCAGCCTTACATTAATGTCCGCCTCGCCTGGATCATCATCTTGTAAAAGCCTTATCAGGTTTGGATGATTGTTCGAATCGTGAATGTTACAATAATTTGATCTATTACATAAATAATCGTAGTGGTCTAGTAATGACGGAAACGTTCAGGGAACAATCACAGAACGAACATGAGAGGCTCGAGTTAAAACCACCTGCAGAGCACCCTTCACATTGTCCATGTTCCTCATATCAATCTCGTCGACCTCCTTCGGCCCCTCTAGCAGCCCACTGTCAATTTTCTTCGCAAGGTCGTCGAGTACCTTCTTAACTTCCAATTGGCCTAGAATACTGGACGACATGCCCTTCAACGTGAGGGCCTTTGTATAAAACGTCCGCAAGTTGATGGGGAACTGTCCGTCTTTTGCATGGGCAGCCATAACCACAACACGACCGGTGCCATCGGGTGTCATCGTGAAAATCGCATCGTCGAACGGCTGGTCATAGCCGGCGCAGTCTAGCAAAACGTCAATTTTGTTCTGTAGTCCTGCTTTGGCGATGGCCTCGCGGATGGTGTTTTTAGAGCCTAGTTCGATAGGTGTGACATATGATGGGGGAGTCACTTTGGCGAGCGAGCTGTACGTGCCGAATATGCGCGCCCCGCGGTCCTTGCAGAGCTGGGCTGCTGCAGAGCCAATGCCGCCTCGAGCACCTAGAGGATTGTTGTCAGTGATGATGAATGGAGTACGTCGAGTGATGTATGTACCAATGATGATAACATTATCTCCCTCCTTTACGTTCGCAAGAGTGTCGACTGTAATCCAGGCACATAACCACGGCAGGGTCATGCTACCAGCCTTGGAGTGGTCGAGAGAGGTTGGCTTCCGGCTCAATACAGCGATAGGGACAGCAAGGTATCTGAAGAGTCATCCGTGAGGAAAAGAGGAGACAACTGCATGTAGAATTCGTACTGAGAGAAAGAACCATCCGAAGTAAAGCCCCTTTCGCTTCCTGTTCCCCAGACTTCTGCTCCAATCCACTCTTGACTCGAGGCTCCGGATGGGTCCAGCGCTTCAATGACTTCCCCAGAGAAATCTCTGCCTGGAATGCGTGGGGTTGTCACAAATGGAAGCATGCCTAAGATGCCCGCAGCATCAGACTATAATGGGTCAGAATATCATTACAGTGTAATATGAGCCGGGCTTACCCCATTGATACCGGCAGCTCTGACGCGTACGAGAGCCTCGCCGGGGCGTAATGTAGGTCTGTCGACGTTAACTAGAGACAAGCCATCGAGAGACCCAGTCTTTTCGAACTTGAGAGCTTGCATGGTGATTTGACGGCTAGACTCGGAAAGTCGAGCAAGAAATTATGAAAGCAGTACAAGGAAACCTACTGGAGGTAATGACCAATACGCCTTGGATTAATAAGACGGGAGATCATGCGGCTTGAGTGACTAGTGATCGCAACGACAACTCATCGCATCCGGTAACATAGGAAGTTAGAGCTCATATACATAGCTCTATATAGAATGGGTTTAACTAACGTTACCGTGACACAGCAAGAATTGATGCAGCGCCTCAAACTATACTACTAGTGAATCGGAAATTGGCTCGGACCGACTGCTTTGTCCCCATAACATTATTACGATCCGAAAATATGGGCCATAACACGTCACTCTCTTTGTAGTAGTAGGATCATCATCGAGATAGAGTTACTTAGGGTCGGTTAGATGGCGCGTGACACCGGTTCATTGATTGTGGTTGGTTAGAGGGTGAAAGTTTAATCCTGTGCCGACAAGTGACCCTTCGGCTTACTACTAATAAGCCTAAAAATCAGCAAGGAGATGCGAATATATGTTGAGGAATTTTTTGCGAAAGAAAAAGACATTCGTATATTCGGGGAGAAATGGACCATTTGTTGCATATCTCATAGCTTAGTAATCATGATAATGGAACATTGCTCAAAAATTTCCTTGATTCAGCTTCGTGGTTATCATGTGCAGTACACTATCTCATAATGCATAATGCATAAAAAATTATAACAAATCAAGATCCAATCTTTTCAAGATACGTACAGCTACTCATTCATAGAAATGAACCTGATCCATGCATTGCTGTTAATGTATATTTTTTTGCGCCCAAGGGCGATTTTCTAGTGATTTGTTTTGATTCTATTTATTTATGCATTATGAGATAGTGTACTGTACTAAAAACTTAATACTCGCGATCACCAGTAACTTAGTAGGATTGACAGGACAGGTTAGACCAACGGATGAACGCAGATGGCGAAACACGTCCGGCTTCCTGACAAGAACCCTGAGGCAGTGGCAGAGTCCAGACACTGCCTCTTGAACTCCAGCCATCTTCGCTCTGATTAACAATTCGCGGATAATTCATGACCAATCAGAAAAGGGTGGAGACTTGGAGTTCATTTCCTTCGGAGAATATCGGACAGCTGTACCCTGACAAAACTACGAAAAACTGGCCGAGGTCAGAGTACACAAGGTATCTTGGTGCGGTATTTGTCTATATAATGATCAAAATCCATACAGAAGCAGCATATGGTCACTGCCATAGGTATGATCGCAGAAGTCGCAATTGGTCACCCACCGGCTTACATTAAAACCGCATGGAGCATCCTTGAGAATTAGATTTGCCCTAGTGCGCTTCTCTCTTGCAGTGACTTCACGACCCTCGATCTAGCGGGCTTACGGAGATATGCCACCACGCTGTGTAGATCGGTGGCGTTGGAAACACCAATACCACTCGGTCATGTATACTGCAGTAGGATGAAGCTTGTGCTGTCGTCCCAGCGCTCCATCTCAATACATGAGATGACACATTTGTAAATGGAGCACACTCATATCCGACTCCCCCGGCCCTGGGCGATAGTGTGGTGACTTCTCATGTTGTTACAAGCCAGCACTGTGCTGACTTAGGCTACCGGCAGCACTTAGTGACTCGCATCATGAATAACTATTTCGTCGGCAATAGCACACCCAGCAATCCAAGCAGTGCATACCGCGACGACATCGGATTCATTAGCCCAGTCCAGCCGTCGTGCTAGTACATTATTGCGCAAGCTCACTGCAGTGCTACTCCATTGCGAGTCCCGACTTCGCAGTATATAAGCTCGGACCTCCAAGGAGATCTGTATTCAATATCCTAGACATCGTTTCTTATTCTTCCACCATTTTAGAGCTTAACTTAGACACATCTCGCAATGGCAATTACCACAACCACTGAGTTCCTTACAAACTTCGAGACATCTGTTCCCAATACCCTTCACGACGTCATCGCTCAAGCTGTCGACCATTATCCATCGCACGAGCTTGCTTTCATAACCTCCTCGGCACATGACTCCACTATTCAAACGAAATCCTTCAGCACGTTCAACCAATATGTTCGCAGCCTTGCACGTGCCATGCTAGAGTGGGGAAAACCCACAGGCTCAGTCGTCGTCGTGTACCTCACGGAGCACGAAGACAATATGGCTGCTGTATGGGCCTGTCTGCTGGCTGGCTATGTGCCCTGCTTGCAGCCCGCTCTTAGTGCGCAACAGGCGCACAAGGAGGGCCATGTCGC
>MU173021.1:81597-121011 GCA_016695475.1 Suillus decipiens | reverse complement strand
TTCCTGACATCAGGGTCAACTGGATTCTCAAAGGCGGTCGTGCACACACACCGCACTATCCTGGCTGCATGCCGTGCGAAGGGACAAAGCTATGGCCTGACTTCGGAATCTCGAGTGCTGAACTGTAAGGCGCATATGATTTAAATAAATTGATTGAAACTGATGATATGGCATTCAGGGGTCGGGTTTGATCACGTCGCAGGATCCTTGGAGATGCACATCACGCCTCTGCTATATGGTGCTTCGCAACTTCATGTGCACGCATCTGCCATCCTTGCTGATCCCCTTCGGCTGCTCAGTCTGATCGACGAAAAGGTATGTCAACATGAGATCAGTTTTGAGCTTCTCTCATCGTTCAATTGTTAGTCGATTGAACTGGCTTTCGCGCCGAACTTCTTGCTCTCTAAGCTCACGCGTGATCTGGAGAAGCGCGCTGATCTCTTCGGACACTTTGACTTGACTTCCATCAAGCGGATCAACAGCGGGGGTGAAGCTGTGGTTTCCAAGACTGCACAAGCGTTCGCTGCTACCATGAAACGGCTGAGCAAGAACCCTTCTGCTGTATCGTTTGTCATTTCTGCTGGGTTTGGAATGACGGAAACTTGGTAAGACACATTAAACCTTATGTGTAATATAAACTAATGGATTTTCTACAGTGCGGGGTGCATTTACGATCCTGTGGATGTCCTTGCAACAGAGCCTGCTCACGAGTTCCTTGATCTCGGCCGACCCATCAATGGTTGCGAGATGCGCATCGTCGACCCTGCAGACGGCGCCACCCTGCGTCGCGACGGAGAGAGCGGCGAGCTCCAGGTTCGCGGTCCGATGGTCTTCGTACGTTACTACAACAACGCCGAGGCTACGTCCTCCAGCTTTGTCGAGGGTGGCTGGTACCGCACCGGCGATGTTGGTATCATCGAGAATGGTGTCATGCGCCTTAGCGGTCGTATCAAGGACACCGTCATTGTCCACGGTGTCTCGTATGGTATCCCTGAGCTCGAGACCCACCTACAAACAGTAGAGGGGGTCACGCACTCGTTCCTCGCTGCTGCTCCGTACCGTGCTCCTGGTCAGGAGACTGAAGGATTCATCATTTTCTACTCGCCAACGTTCGACCTCGATGGAGCAGATGCTTCCTCGAAGCTCTTCGCCACGCACCGGGCCCTTCGGGATATCTGTGTGAAAATGGTCACCCTGCCGCCTCAGTTCATCGTTCCGATTCCTGTGAATCAGATGGAGAAGACGACTCTGGGTAAACTATCTCGTGCGCGTCTGACGAGTCTGTTCAAGCAAGGCCAACTTGCGAAGCACATCGCCCGGTCTGAGGAACTTCTCAGTGAGGCACGTGGGGCTACGTTCGTCGCTCCGTCCAGCGAGACGGAGAAGGCACTTGCTAAGATATATGCTGGGATTTTCAATCTCGCGGAAAGCGAGATGTCAGCGAGCGACAACTTCTTCGAACTCGGTGGTACTTCTATTGACGTCATCAGGTCAATATATCCGTTCTGCTGTAACCTGACTCTCACTAATACCTATCATTTCCAGACTCAAGCGCGAAGGTGAAGCACATTTTGGTCTGCCCGAAATTCCCACGATCCAAATCCTCAAGCACCCCGTCATCTCGAGTCTCGCCAACTATGTTAACGCACTGCTCTCCAAGGACAGCCAGACTGAGGAGTACGATCCCATCGTTCCCCTACAACTGACGGGAAACAAAACGCCAATCTTCTTTGTGCACCCTGGTGTGGGAGAGGTCCTGATTTTCGTCAATCTCGCGAAATACTTCCAGAACGAGCGTCCATTCTACGCTCTCCGCGCTCGTGGATTTGAGCCCGGCCACCCCTTCTTCACTTCTATGGACGAGATGGTGTCGTGTTATGCTGCAGCAGTCAAGAGGACCCAGCCGACGGGACCATATGCTATCGCGGGCTACAGTTATGGTGGTGTCGTGGCATTTGAGGTTGCAAAGCGGCTCGAGGCCATGGGCGACGAAGTCAAGTTCACCGGTCTCATCAACATCCCTCCTCATATTGCTGACCGCATGCACGAGATCGACTGGACGGGCGGAATGCTCAACTTGTCGTACTTCCTCGGTCTTGTGTCGAAGCATGATGCTAATGATCTCGCGCCTGCTCTGAGACCTATGACGAGGAAGGAGCAGCTCGAGGTGGTGTGGAAGCTATCTCCCCCTGAACGTCTCGTCGAGCTGCAGTTGACACCTGAGAAGCTCGACCACTGGGTGGACATTGCCGGGTCTCTGATCGAGTGCGGAAAGGACTACAACCCGTCAGGCTCAGTTTGTATGTGATTCCTATTCTTATTTCATTATGGCTTGCTCATACTATGGGTCTGTTCAGCCACAGTGGACGTTTTCTACGCCATCCCTCTCCGAGGCAGCAAGTCAGACTGGCTGAACAACCAGCTCAAGCCATGGTCTGGGTTCAGCCGAGGCGAGCCATCATATACTGACGTGCCTGGGCAACACTACACGCTGATGGACTTTGACCATGTGCCGCAGTTCCAGAAGATCTTCCGTGGTCGTCTCGAGGCTCGTGGCCTGTAAAATTCAGGGTGGGATATTGTCTTTATATCTTTCTTTCAAAGTATCTACTCAACTACTTATACTCGGAGTACATGTGTTTCATACCCAATTAGCTTGACTAAATACCTCGCAGTGCGTCTAATGTTGTCCTATGACGAAGTACATATTCAAAAGTACATATTGGAAATGATTATTTGCATGTTTTCGTCAGATGATTGTGAGCCCACCGTCCGGAGTAACATAAGCAAATAAGATATTTATTCATATTCATGCTTATTTCAGAAGGCGTTGCCGAATGTCCGTACCGTGACCACACAATACCCCGATGGTGAGCTATTGAAGTGAGTTTTTGTTGTTCAGGCGATGATAGACTAGCATGCGAGTGGACCATAACAACAGCCCCAAGTCTCTTGACCTCAATGCAGATCTAAAATATTATGGCAGTGCCCTGATAAATTGGAATCCAACTCATGAATGTAGTTTTGTAGTACCCGTGTTTACGATAAGGTTGAAGGAGAAGGCTGCATGCTACTTCTCAAGCCTTTGATGTCATCATCCGCTAGGAGAACATCTGACTGACCATATATTAGCTCAATCTCATGGGATCGAACGCATAGCTTTAGCATTACACACTGTGATATGTCTCGGGAAAGCAAAACGATTAATAGGATTTTCATGAGTCGAGACGCACCTTATCTTTGTCCCCCACTGTGCTACAACAAGCTGCATACGTGCGTGGCTCAGCAGCACGAGAGCGGCCTTCTTGTTCGTGGGTTGAACGCCTGTGTGTTTACGCCACATGACAGAATCTTCTCGAGTCACACATTAGGTGGTCAATCATATTAGGACGTCACATATATGATAAAGTGAACAACATCTCGAGGTAAAGAAGTTCAACGAGTATTTTGGATTCCGGAACATCGTGGTGAAGTTGATGGTTAACAGTCGGAACACAGATTGGCGACAGAGGGCTTCCGTCCTACATGGTCTTGGCCTGCTTGGTAGAGTAACAAAAATTCCAAAGATGAAAGAGTTCGGTGGAGCACATTGCTGGATTACAGGGCTTAACTCCCTCCTGTTAACGCGATCATCTACCGAGGAAATTCGAATGGGTAAATCTCGCATCATTCTTCATTTTCTGGCATGGAAGTCACCTTGTTTGCAGGGTTAAACCTCCGTTGTCGGGAATAAGGCTGGTAACCCGTAACCACATCCACGATTTACAGTGGCCTTAGGGGTATTGTGCGTACCGAAACCGGACAAAGTCAGCCTTTCCGGGCCTTTCGACGATACGGTAAGTACGGGCCGGGGGCACAGTTGGCTGGCCTATTACGGTTGAACAGGGCATGATAGCGGTTTGCTTGGAAGCGAAGCCCAAGCCAGAAGAACGTCGCGAGGCAGACCACATCCTCAGAACCCGCTTCAAGCACCCGCCTCCTAGGATAAGGCTATGTGCAAGAGGGACGCTAGGTAGTCAGTTTCGAACCTGCAAAGGTCGGGGCTACCCAACTACCTCGTTCTGTTTATGGATAATACTCGATGGGAGCAAAAGTTCCGGAGTGCGACTGCAACTGCGTTCGATAACCGTGGTACGGGAGGGGTGAATAGGAAGCCAGGTGGCTCTAATCGGCCTGTTCCGGAACGACCGGGAATCTGGTATACTAATCGGGAATAATTCTATACGAGAACGGCCATTACATAACTGGAGGATGTTGAATGTTATGTAATCCTCAAGCATCCTAGCAATCTCTCCACCAACTCTGCACTATGCATATGGGCTCTCCCAAGCGTCACGCGGTAGATTCTTCCGATGCGGCACAATTGAATTTTGTACACAAGCAAGTTGCACGCCCCGTGCACATATATAAGTAATTCCAAGAAGACCAGTAAGTGCTCAACGTCCTAGACACCTTCATACATATCAAGTTCGGCTTGAGAGACGGCTTACAATGTCACCCATCGCAGTCTCTCCCACTACCGCCACCGAATTTATTGTTACCTTCAAGGCGTCTATTGCATTTCCACAACCCAATACCCTCCACGACGTGATCACTCAAGCTTCCGACCGTTATCCGTCGCATGAGCTTGCTTTCATAACATCCTCGGCACACAACTCCTCTATTCAGACGAAATCCTTCAGCGCGTTCAACCAACATGTTCGCAGCCTTGCACGTGCCATGCTAGAGTGGGGAAAACCCACAGGCTCAGTCGTCGTCGTGTACCTGACGGAGCACGAAGACAATATGGCTGCTGTATGGGCCTGTCTGCTGGCTGGCTATGTGCCCTGCTTGCAGCCCGCTCTTAGTGCGCAACAGGCGCACAAGGAGGGCCATGTCGCCCACATCAAGAACTTGTTTGGGTCTGCGATCTGGCTGACGAACGAGAGTGGTGCCGAACAGATCAGCACAATATCTGGTCTGGAGGTTCACCTGTTCTCCGAATTAAAATCATCGGCGGAGACATTCACTGTGTCAGCTGACTGGGTCGCGTACGAGGCTAAACCGGACGATGAGGCGATCCTTTTCCTGACATCAGGGTCAACTGGATTCTCAAAGGCGGTCGTGCACACGCACCGCACGATTCTGGCTGCATGCCGTGCGAAGGGACAAAGCTATGGCCTGACTTCGGAATCTCGAGTGCTAAACTGTAAGGGCACATGGTTAAATATACTGTTTGGAATTAATGTCATGGATGGCACTTAGGGGTCGGATTTGATCACGTCGCAGGATCTTTGGAAATGCACATCACGCCTCTGCTATATGGTGCTTCGCAACTTCATGTGCACGCATCTGCTATCCTTGCTGATCCTCTTCGGCTGCTCCGTCTGATTGACGAAAAGGCATGCCGAAATTTAACCATAGCTTGATGTATCTCTTATTATTCTATTTCTAGTCAATTGAATTGGCCTTCGCACCGAATTTCCTGCTCTCCAAACTCACTCGTGATCTGGAGAAGCACACCGACCTCTTCGGATGCTTCGACCTATCGTCCATCAAGCGGATCAACAGTGGGGGTGAAGCTGTTATTTTCAAGACCGCGCAAGCGTTTGCTGTCATGATGAAAAATTTTAGCAAAAACTTCACGTCCTTTGTGATTTCCGCTGGGTTTGGAATGACGGAAACTTGGTAAGGCTCATTCAACCACATGTGTATATAAACTGATTGGGCTTTCGCAGCGCCGGGTGCATTTACAATCCTGTGGATGTCCTGGCAACGGAGCCTGCGCACGAGTTCCTTGACCTCGGGCGACCTATCAATGATTGCGAAATGCGCATCGTCGACCCGGCGGACGGCGTCACCCTGCGCCCAGACGGAGAGAGCGGTGAGCTCCAGGTTCGCGGGCCAATGGTCTTCGTACGCTACTACAATAACGTTGAGGCTACGTCCTCCAGTTTCGTAGAGGGCGGCTGGTACCGCACCGGCGATGTTGGTATCATCGAGAATGGTGTTATGCGCCTTAGCGGTCGTATCAAGGACACCGTCATTGTCCATGGTGTCTCGTATGGCATCCCTGAGCTCGAGACCCACCTGCAGACGGTGGAGGGGGTCACACACTCGTTCCTCGCTGCAGCTCCGTACCGTGCTCCTGGTCAGGAGACTGAAGGATTCATCATTTTCTACTCGCCAACTTTCGACCTCGATGGAGCAGACGCTTCTACGAAGCTCTTCGCCACGCATCGCACCCTTCGTGATATTTGTGTGAAAATGATCACCCTGCCACCTCAGTTTGTGGTTCCCATTCCTGTGAACCAGATGGAGAAGACGACCCTGGGTAAATTGTCTCGTGCGCGTCTGATGAGTCTGTTCAAGCAAGGCCAGCTTGCGAAGCATATCGCCCGCTCTGAGGAGCTTCTCAGTGAGGCACGCGGCGTTACATTTGTCGCCCCATCCACTGAGACGGAAAAGGCGCTTTCCAGGATATATGCTGGTATCTTCAATCTCGCAATTGGCGAGGTATCGGCGAGCGACAACTTCTTCGAGATTGGCGGTACTTCCATCGATGCTATCCGGTGAGTACGTCTTTTTTCGCACTCAAATGGCCTTTATCGACATATTCTCCAGACTCAAGCGCGAAGCAGAGGAGTACTTCGACCTGCCTGACATCTCTCCTATTCAAATCCTCAAGCACCCTGTTCTCTCGAGCCTGGCGAATCACATCAACTCCCTGTTCTCCAAGTGCACCCAGACTGAGGACTATGATCCCATCGTTCCCCTCCAACTCAGTGGAAATAAGACGCCAATTTTCTTCGTTCACCCCGGTATTGGCGAGGTGCTCATTTTCGTCAATCTTGCCAAATACTTTCATAACGAACGTCCTTTCTATGCTTTCCGTGCTCGTGGCTTCGATGCCGGCCATTCTTTCTTCACCTCCATGGACGAGATGGTTTCCTGTTATGCCGCAGCAGTCAAGAAGACTCAGGCCACGGGACCATACGCCATCGCGGGCTACAGTTACGGCGGTGTTGTTGCATTTGAAGTCGCAAAGCGGCTGGAGGCCATGGGCGACGATGTCAAGTTCGTCGGCCTCATAAACATTCCTCCTCATATTGCCCCCCGCATGAACGAGATTGATTGGACATCCGGCATGCTCCATTTGTCGTCCTTCCTTGGTCTCGTGTCGAAACATGATGCCGACGATCTGGCTCCTCCCTTGAGACCGCTCACGAGGCAGGAGCAGCTTGAGTTTGTGTGGAAGGTGTCGCCCCCTGAACGAATTGTCGAGCTCCAGCTGACGCTTGAGAAGCTTGATAAATGGGTGGACCTCGCGGGGTCCCTCATCGATTGCGGACTGGATTACAACCCATCAGGCTCAGTTTGTATGTTTATTCACTTTTTAACTTCAGAAATGCTTTCTCATATACCAACCCCTAGCTTCACTCGATGTTTTCTATGCCATTCCCTTTGCCGGAACCAAGGTTGACTGGCTCAACAACCAGCTCAAGCCATGGTCTGGCTTCAGCCGCGGCGAGGCATCATATACTGATGTACCTGGGGAACACCATACGCTCATGGACCTTGAGCACGTCCCACAGTTCCAGAAGATCTTCCGGAGTCGTCTCGCGGCTCGTGGGCTGTAGACGTTTGGAATTGCGTATTCCGATCATATCTTGTCTTGCCGTTGATGTTTTAGGGAGTGCATTGTTTCGTACATAATTTGTCATGTATCTTCACGTGCCTTATAGCAGAGCCTCGCGCATGTTTGGCGAATCCTGAAAGGCCTGAACATTAGAACATCGAACAACCCTACTAAGGAGTGTTTGCCTGGGCGCGGGATAACAAGTGTTATTCTTCCCAACGGTACTACATAAGGTTAACGTGAAGGGTGGGCATGTCAGAGTACTATATCATACCCGACAGTTAAGTTATAGTATCTACAGTTTTCATTCAATTAAACGGAAAAAAAAAACACGATCAGAGTCATGTCATGACGCCTTAACTATTGTCCACTGGCGAACGACAGCTAAACGAGGACGCAGGATGCGGGCCTTGGAACGCAGACACCATGGCACTGATAGCCGAGTACGCGCTCAGAATAGCGCAAGACAAGCATGCGAGCGTAATAACGAAGTTCCACACATGAAAGAGCGCGTTCTTAGAGAAGACTGGTGGCAGGGTTAAATTTGGCGCCAGGGAACTCTGCAAAGTTGGTACGTACATGCACGTTTCCAACGCGATAAATCCCTCCATGTATCAACACGATGGGCGTCGGGGTTGTTGACATCGAATTCTCTGTCACCTTTTGTGGCATCCACTTGCATGCAGTAACCCAAGATCATAAATGGAGGG
This sequence comes from Suillus decipiens, assembly GCA_016695475.1. NCBI lineage: Eukaryota > Fungi > Basidiomycota > Agaricomycetes > Boletales > Suillaceae > Suillus > Suillus decipiens. The sequence goes on along the minus strand of MU173021.1, from coordinate 112,683 downwards.
AAGGTGTATGAAAACTCTGAAGGGAGATTAAGTTATAAAAAGAGTACCGAGAAAAATATAGATACTCACGGAAGATGCAGACTGCAGCAACCAGTGACGAGAGGTTGCTGAATTGCGGGATGGCAGATCCAATAACGAAGGCAATGGACCAATACACTATGACACAGATGGCAAAGTAGTATTTACCCCAGGTCACAGTCAACTGGGGGAAACCAAATAGCTCCACAAAAATGTTATTGTAGATGACTTTGACACCAATGTTGCCATATAATGCAGCAGCAATGAGACCCGCCGTCAAAGAAATGGCGTTCGTTGCAGTCTGTAGACCATAAGTGGAAATTCCCTGGTTGGCCGGCTGCAACAACATCGTCAATAGGATTCCAAGTCAGGAGATAAATGACGGACATTAACAACATATTGGCCTTGGTATGAATAGACGAAAAGACCGAAGAACATGTATACGACGAAGATGAAGATCTGGGAAACCGCCATAGCCTTCCAAAAATCCATTGGACGCCGCATTTCAGCCATGAACTCAATAAAAATCATGCTAAAAGTATTTGTTCATCTGCACATGAATGTTTTCATGAGTTATGAGGACTTACGCTCCACCGTATGAGAACACGATCTGCATGATACCTTCGAGCTGGGTCTGGAAAGGCTGTAGGTTGATTGCCTGAGTCATCACAGGGGGTGGGATTGTTCCTGCGGGTACACCAGCCGCAACATAGTTGGGCGGCGAGTTAGCCACAAAGGCCATCGTCATAATCAAGACAATGATGTTCAGCCAGACAGAGAAATTGGCAATCCTGCCAAACTTCTGAAGAGTCCGAATTTGGCCAAGTATCATTCCAGCCAGGGTCCAAACAATGTTGCAGACGCTGAAGCATAACTATAGTGGCGTAAGTTAGATGACAACTTGAACATGCACTAAATCATGACCAGGGCACCTTGAAGTGTGCCATCTGCGAAAGACCTTGACCATTTTGAAGGATGATGATCCCGACGTTGATTACTAGCTGCAAACTTTGCAAGATGTTACAGACTGTAGATCCACATGATCATCAATTCTCAACGATTCATGGGTGTTTGCGTACCATGTCGGAACCAACTGCCATAGATGCGTTGCCCCAAGTCGCCGAAAGACCTGATGGGAAACCTTTCCGAGTCCAGTTTCATGAACATCCACCATAGGAGGAAGCCACTGTATGCAGCCATAATGCCGAAAACGAAGAAACAGGCTACACCAGGACCATATCCAACTTGTTGGAATGCCCACGGGGTAGAGTAAGGACCCAAAATGTCTTGGGAAGAATGTCACAGAATCCATTAAAGTCGTCAAATTTGTTATTGGCTTACCGGTGGTAATAAGATAGAACACGCTCCCCCACGTGGCGGTCCTAAGAGCCCCAGAAGCTGCACGGTACTCGCCTTCGGCAACTACGCCGTCCCCTCCTTCTGAGGAAGGGGCTACATTCTTTCCGTCAGAATGGGCTGATACAACGGAACGCTGGTCAGGTTCCCGGGAACGTTTGAACGTTCTCGAGATCAGACCACTCCAAAAGCCACCTTCAGCATCATTCCTGGCAGAGAGGGCTTCCTTGTCACGTTGAATCTTGGCAAAGTACATGTACGTCTCGATATTGGGCGTAGTGCCATCAGGAACATGGTCCTCAGGAGTATACACGTCCTGCTCATCCTTCTCTGGAAGATAGACCGGAGGCTCCTGGCTAGCTTCGAGAACTACAGGCTGGAACGCCATTGTAGTGGGAGCAAGGAATAGAGATTCAAAGTTCGCGATTTGGTACGGCAGGCTTTATTTACCTACACTGTGGGTACGGCTACATGTGCTCGATGTCAGTATGCGGTGTCAATCTATACCGTTACTTAGACCGAGATAGAGATACAGAAGATATTCAAGGACATATGAACAGGCACCTGGAGTTGCATGGTCAGTTCCTGAGACAAAGATACACGCGCCACACCACGGAAGCTTGTATGTATAGCCTGGGGTCGATTTACTCGGAAAAACCTAAACGCTGATGGCACTCGCTGTCAGTAAAAATTTTCACGTTCTTATTCGTACTTTTTATGTGAATTGATTCTGAGAATAGATACCCAGAGTTTTGTAGAGACACTGCACTTGAGTGAGTTGGACGTGAGGGCCTGGATCAGCGAATGTGCAGGCAATCATACGATATTGGATGGCCTGGAGGGAAGGGTTCCAAGTTATCAGACTTTGTGCGAAAAATTGACGGTCCAATGGGTGAGATTGCAGTCCAATGAGGTGGCGAGGCGAGCAGGTTCCCAGAAGCGTTGCCGTGAAATTGCGGTGGCCAACAATAGGCAACTCGGAAGCCGAGCGGAGCTGGGATGTACTACTAAGCACGATGGAGGCCGCCAGTTCCCATAATCTACATAAATGCTGTCCGCAACACTGAAACACAAGCTTTCAGTATCGCTGCCTTCTGGCGTAACAGTTAAGTGGACGACGAGAATGCAGCCAAGCCAGTTTGTACTAGAAAACTGACGGTTTTATGTGAGAAATCCTTTCGAGTCCCGCTCGGCAGGCTGCAGCACTTCACGTTGATGCCAGATAGACGCTCTGCAGCCGCCAGCGTACACTCAAAAAACTTCGGCAACCATCTACCGCTTCAATTTATCTACGCCGACCGCCCCAACAATTTTCCGTCCGCGTCCCGCGCCATGCTCCACTCTTCCACGCGCCTCCTCCGCTTTTGGCAGGTAAGCCTGTGCTTGACCGCCGCCTTCACTTACCTTTAGTGATCTTGGTTTTTCATTCCTAGCTATATAGTGCGGTATTCCATCATATTTTTGGAGCTAGGACTCACCTCTGAGAAACTCCGTTGCCATCCTCTCGGCTTGGGCTTAGGCTGCATAAAACCACGTGCTTATTTTGTGTTGGCAGATTTCACTCCATCGACATAGATCCTCCGCAAGGTAATACCCCAAGTTCAGTATCGTGAGTTTATTTGATATCCTACAGTCTTCAATAAAACAAAAATACAAGTTCAAATTCATATCATGATGCCTTAACCACTGTTGTCCAATGGCGAGTGGCAGCCAAACGACGACGCAGAACCTGAGGCACTGAACGCAGCCTTGATCGACTCGATGGCCGAGTACGCGCTTAGAGCAGCGCAAGACACGCACGCGAGGGTGAGAAGGAAGTTCCACACATGGAACAACGCTTGCTTGGTGAAGACTGGCGGCAGGGTTAAATCCGGCGCGAGAGAACTCTAAAGAAATTAAGTACGTACATGCACGTTTCCAACGCGATAAATCCCTCCATGTATCAACACGATGGGCGTCGGGGTTGTTGACATCGAATTCTCTGTCACCTTTTGTGGCATCCACTTGCATGCAGTAACCCAAGATCATAAATGGAGGGAAGGTGTATGAAAACTCTGAAGGGAGATTAAGTTATAAAAAGAGTACCGAGAAAAATATAGATACTCACGGAAGATGCAGACTGCAGCAACCAGTGACGAGAGGTTGCTGAATTGCGGGATGGCAGATCCAATAACGAAGGCAATGGACCAATACACTATGACACAGATGGCAAAGTAGTATTTACCCCAGGTCACAGTCAACTGGGGGAAACCAAATAGCTCCACAAAAATGTTATTGTAGATGACTTTGACACCAATGTTGCCATATAATGCAGCAGCAATGAGACCCGCCGTCAAAGAAATGGCGTTCGTTGCAGTCTGTAGACCATAAGTGGAAATTCCCTGGTTGGCCGGCTGCAACAACATCGTCAATAGGATTCCAAGTCAGGAGATAAATGACGGACATTAACAACATATTGGCCTTGGTATGAATAGACGAAAAGACCGAAGAACATGTATACGACGAAGATGAAGATCTGGGAAACCGCCATAGCCTTCCAAAAATCCATTGGACGCCGCATTTCAGCCATGAACTCAATAAAAATCATGCTAAAAGTATTTGTTCATCTGCACATGAATGTTTTCATGAGTTATGAGGACTTACGCTCCACCGTATGAGAACACGATCTGCATGATACCTTCGAGCTGGGTCTGGAAAGGCTGTAGGTTGATTGCCTGAGTCATCACAGGGGGTGGGATTGTTCCTGCGGGTACACCAGCCGCAACATAGTTGGGCGGCGAGTTAGCCACAAAGGCCATCGTCATAATCAAGACAATGATGTTCAGCCAGACAGAGAAATTGGCAATCCTGCCAAACTTCTGAAGAGTCCGAATTTGGCCAAGTATCATTCCAGCCAGGGTCCAAACAATGTTGCAGACGCTGAAGCATAACTATAGTGGCGTAAGTTAGATGACAACTTGAACATGCACTAAATCATGACCAGGGCACCTTGAAGTGTGCCATCTGCGAAAGACCTTGACCATTTTGAAGGATGATGATCCCGACGTTGATTACTAGCTGCAAACTTTGCAAGATGTTACAGACTGTAGATCCACATGATCATCAATTCTCAACGATTCATGGGTGTTTGCGTACCATGTCGGAACCAACTGCCATAGATGCGTTGCCCCAAGTCGCCGAAAGACCTGATGGGAAACCTTTCCGAGTCCAGTTTCATGAACATCCACCATAGGAGGAAGCCACTGTATGCAGCCATAATGCCGAAAACGAAGAAACAGGCTACACCAGGACCATATCCAACTTGTTGGAATGCCCACGGGGTAGAGTAAGGACCCAAAATGTCTTGGGAAGAATGTCACAGAATCCATTAAAGTCGTCAAATTTGTTATTGGCTTACCGGTGGTAATAAGATAGAACACGCTCCCCCACGTGGCGGTCCTAAGAGCCCCAGAGGCTGCTCGATACTCGCCTGCGGTAACTAGGCTGCCGCCCCCATCCACCGAAGGAGGAGATAATTGAACGGAACGATTGTCAGATTCCTGACGTTTGAATGATCTCGAGATCAAGTTACCCCAACGGCTACCTTCAGCATCGTTCCTAGCAGAAAGGGCTTCCCTGTCACGTTGAATTTTGGCATAATACATGTACGTCTCGATATTGGGCTTATTGCCATCAAGAACATTGTAGTTCTCGGGCCCCGGAATCAGGGGTGGGTCCTGCTCTTTCTTTTCCGATAGGTAGACTTGAGAGCCTTGGCCGGCTCCGATAGCTACAGGCTGGAAGGACATTGTGTGGGAGCAAGAAGTGAGTTCCTGGGTTGACACAGCGGCCCTATTTGACTGTGGGTATTCGATGTCAGCATGCAGTGTAATTACTTACATCAAGATGGAAACGGACAATTGAGCAGGCACTTGAAATCACGGAGTCGCAGGCCGGTTCCTGGGATTGTAAGCCTCACCATTGCAATGGTAGCCTTTAATTCCAGCGGAATGTCCCAAACGGTGATGCGCATCTTGTCGGTATATGATGAAATTGATTCCAAGAATAGATGACCCATGCGTTCAATCTTTATTTAAGCGCCACCGCAGCAAGAAGGCTGAGCTCTATATTTTTAGGGAATAAGAGAGTAGTAGTATGTGAACTCATGGTGTCTCCCGGGGCCTTTCAAGTTGTCATTTATAACGTTATCGGGATCCCACGAATCAGCCTTGCCTACAACAAAATCCGCATCAGTGAACCCAACAAATTCCACGTAACTTTTTTGGAATTGGATGGATACAGGCGCCGCTATCGAGTGCATTGCAATCCTTTACCGTCGGCTCTGGTCCTGGACTCTGGTGATGAGGCTGTTGCTATGTCTGGACTCTGACATCATGACCGCTCGCCACGCAGGTAGATAAGAGGTACCATTCTGGTCGGAAACTTTTGAATCTTGAACGCATGATATTTTGCTGCATCTACCGGGTAATTGCGTTTGAGGGGAGTTTTCGCTTGGGATTGGTAAGTCTAAAACTGAGACACTTTATATAACTTCAGGGCATGACTAAGATTCGTTGATGACTCGGTCACTATCGATGTTCCTTCTTTACTTTTGTATATGCCGCAGCCTATCACCTCAAGCCTTGGGATACCGATCACTGAATGCGCGGGGATGTGCCTTAGCGTGGGTTTTCAGGCCAAAGCTGAAGCGCTGGGTATTCCGAACGTGCTCAGTGACGGCGTGACGCCACGTGCCGTCCTACATAGTTGGATCCGAGCGCGGATCTTGGGTAGAGGTTTCGCACTGGTTTTGTCGCTCTGGATGCAGTTCCTACATATGTTTCATTCCTTGAAGATATTTTACACCACACGATCCTGTGTGCTAATTTGTTTTCGATTACTTGTCACGTTTTCTTAATAGGCCGCGAAGGAATCGTTTGTTTGTAGAAATGCCCCATGATGCCCTCCGTGTGTGTCATTGTCAGATTGAATACCGGATGTGTCGCATTCTGCATAAAGCTCGATCAGTCACTCGGCACATCGAAATTGGCACAAGTATTAAGTCACCATTCGGTTGTTCTGCGCTCCAAGTATGCGAGATGTGCCTTCCTCCTCTGTCCAAGAAAGAGAGTGCGAGAAACACGCTTGACGAAGTTGCTCGTGTGTGGACTCTGATTCTAATGAGCAACTAGCCTTTCCGATGAAAGCTCACGACCTACCAGGTGGGGTCTTCCAACAGCGAACAATGGCATCCTGCCGAGTAGATGACAGGAAAACATTGTGCTGAGCCGAGGATAGTCCTGCTAGACAATATAGTGTATGGTATGAATCTGCAGGCCTGTGAGTATCATCAGCAGAGGTTCATGTAAACGTGTCCAGAACTGAATTACTTTGGAGGTTTATCGCGCAGGCCTCCTGCTGGGTGTTGACCAGCGCACAGTATGTAGCGCTGTAGGGCAGCACGATCCCACAAAGAATCTGCAAATGCACCCATTGATCAGCATCTCTCATCATACAATGACAGCAAATAACAAACCATCGATATCATCCCAAGCTTCGTCCTCTTGATGGGCAGAAGAAGGCTCGTGTTTATCATCACGGCTATGCGCGCCAACGATGCCTAACGAAGATAGCAGTGCAAAGCAACCCCCCACCCACCAAGAGTAACATCCATCCACAAGCTTATTAGTACGGCCCTTGAAACCACCAAGCTCGATCTCCAAGCCTTGCATCTGCACCAGCCATCGCAGCAGCGTCTTGAAATTCAGAGATGGCTGCTGGAGCGAAGGCTTTGGCAGAGCAAGGTACGGCTGAAGCATGGTCCATGACGCCAGTGAGCAGAAGGTGTATCCCCCGTGAGCCTCGCCAAGAGGTGGACGCGGGAAATCGAGTAGAGTTGGAGGACCTTCAGGTTCAGGAGAGAAGTACGGCTGGGATGCAGATGAGAAACCTCCTTCGTAGGTCTGACATGACATGATGAAGCCAGGGACACCCTCCAAAAGTTCCGGCGTCAGCATGTTCAGTAAATGTACCGTCACGAGGAGGCAATATGTACCACTGTAAGATACCTGATCAGCGAACATCGATAGAAACCTGATCGGAACTTCACAAACCGAACATCCACTTCTGCATGGTGTGCGACAAGGAACGCCCCATCTGGTTGCTTGAGAGACACGAAAAACTTGTACATCTTCTCCCTGGTGGATTGTTAACAACACCTCTATATGGTTAATAGTTTGGAACTCACCGGTCGATCTGATCCCATCCTCCTCCTGGGCCGGGCCTTCCAACGATCGCTAGGGCACAAATCGCTGCATATGTAGGCAGCAAATGCGCAGCCTGCCCCGGCCCACCTCCGAAACCACCATCTGGATGCTGCCATGCCATAATAGTATCGATGGCCCTGCAAAAGAAGCACATCTTGAGCCATCTCGATGATATCATATCACCAGCTGCGCCACGTACTTTTGTTTATTGTTCGGATCTAGTGCTACACCCATGACGCTGAAGCTTTGGAGCGTCCAGTAGAGCAGCCATGGTTGGCTTGCATCTTGACTAATATAGCGGGATGGAAAGCCTTGTATTAGGTTTCGAATCAAGAACTGCAAGTGTGAATCCCTCTGCAATGGGGAGGGTAAGTCCGGGCTGAGTGGGAGGTGCTTGAGCAGTATCGTTTCTGTTTCTATCTGATGATCTGTTGTCTCGGTTTCGTACGAATCATGGGGTGACCTTCGTGGCTGCGACATCCTTGCAAGAGATGACGGTTAGATGTAATAACGATTACAGTGGCTGCTTTTGTGCAGCATTGGTCAAAGACAATAACAAGAGTCAAACCGGACTCAAACCATATCATAATAACGGAGTAGCTAATCGTGATCATGCAACACGAAGAAACATGTACGTGCGTCTACTTCTGGTACATCCTTTTTAATTATACAAGCTAGATATCTGTGGTATGTGTAACCTCACAGCACCCTCTCTACCAGACCCAGCCCTTCGCTCTCCAAGAGTTCACGAATGGGGTCACAAATCTCCTTTGTGTATGGAGCGTGAACTCCGGGGGTTTTAAAAATGCCATCCAACACAAGTTGGGTCGCAATACCGCAAGGAACACCAACGGTGAGTGCCATTGCGGAATGTCCAGATGGGCTTCCGTATTGCTCGAGTGTCGAGGTAAGTGTTTGCTAGAAGGTGGTTAGCAAATCTGCATGGTGTACCTGTAGCAAATCCATACCTCGCTCCCGTCAGCCCACTCCACCACAAACTTGTGCTGAAGCATGACGAGGTCCCGCTCGCCCTGCTCGTACTTCATCAGCGTCTCGAGTTGCGCGCAGAGGGTATCAAGGAGGTTTCCTGCACGGGGCTTTACAGCTTCCGATGAGAAAAGTCCAATCCAGCGGAGCCCAGAAATGATACGGGTGGCTTCAGCGTTATTAGGGAACTTGCAGACTGACTTCACGTGCGCAACGAGGGTGCTAGATTTGTCAAGTTAATTAGGTGTTCTACACAGATTCAGACAACCAGTGCTTACCTTTCTGTGGCGTCATTAGCACCAATCGCTTGTTGCATGACCTGGGCCCACGTCAAGCCCTCCTTCAACCAGTCCTTCTCGGATGCGTCAAGCCAGCCCAACTCAACAAGCGCCTTGATGAACTCTGGGAATCCCTGATATCGGAGTGTGCCACGGACCACGGTCTCTGCCTCTGGGATGTTATACCACTCCCTGAAGGGCATGGAGTTACAGTTCGGATAAGCCATGAACGCAAATGCAGGTGAGATAAAGTAGGGTTTGGCATATCCCATTAATTCATTACCGGAGATATCCAGCTGTTTACCCTCGGAAAGGTAGGCTGCTGAGTTGAGCAGTGCGAGAAGGACACCGCGAGATGACCACGAGAACTTGTAGCCGAGTGGGTTTCCAGAGCACTCAGGTACTGGGAGACCACCGCAGTATGATAGGAACTGCTTAATCTATCGAGATACATGAGGCGTTTGCAGAATCGAAAGTATCGATAACTCACCTTGCCACCCTTGGCATGCACCTCATCGATTGTTTTGATCGCATACAAATGGTCGATGCCAGGATCAAGACCAATTTCGTTCATGACAACGATGTCCGCTCTCTTGGCCTCCTCATCAAGTTCACGCATTGCAGGGGATACGTAACTGGTTGTGACAGCGTGAACTTTGGCCTTTATCGCGGCCTTGATGACAGTCGCATGGTACGTATAAGGGATCAGAGAGATGACGAGATCACGTGCGGCGACCTGAGCCTCGAGATCATTGGTATTGTTGACGTCAAGAGAGATGCCCTGAGCATTTGAAAGACCCTCTGCCAATGCTTGTGCACGCTGAAGTGTGCGGCATGCTGTTGGAAGGGATGAGGATCACCAAAAGGTACGGATTTGGTTGACCCACCGATTGTTAGCTTATTGGACGGGTCACGTACAACGTATTTGGCACATGGACGTGCAACAAAACCAGAGCCAAGGAGAAGTACTTTGCGAATTTTCTTGCCTTCTGCCGCGACTTTAGCAGCAGCAGCAGCACGTCCGAATACAGGCAGGATGTCCTTTCCCTCTTCCAAGAACGATTGAGCAAATTGTGGAAGCACGAAGGCCGCTCGATGCACGTTCTCATTATAGTAACGAGTGTTGGTTACTCTACGGGCGGGCACACTGAGGTCCCGACCTGGCTCCTTCGAGCAGACTAGGAATCCAATCTGGCCAGATGGGTATGTTGGTATCGTAGTAAAGGCATATTGCGAAACTGCGAATAAATCGCGTGTCGACTGAAGAAGATTGGCAATCAAGGAAATGTGGAGCTACTGAGATTCTGCCTGTGTCGATATGTGCCCCCCAGGATTCAATGCATCATGAAGAAGTTTGAAGTAGGGTTTTTGGAAAAGAGCCTCTGCTGGACCAACCGGATCGGAGGAATCAGTGATTATGACGTCGTAGGTTGCCTCATTTTCAGCAAGGAACTTGAACCCGTCGCCAACGAAAACCTTGACGCGAGGAGAGTCTAGGAGTGCAGACATGTGTGGGAGGTATTTCTTTGAGACTCTAATCACGGCCTGCATCGTTGTCAAAGAAGCATTTGTATGTTGCACCTATCCATGCACATACCTCATCGATATCACAGAGAACCACCTCCTCGACTGTATCGTGTTTGAGCACCTCCCGAACGACACCTCCATCGCCACCACCAATAACAAGTACCTTCTTCGGGTTTGGATGGCTAGCGAGAGGTAGATGAGCTATCATCTCCTGATACCTACAAAAGGGTCAAATTATTTAAGCAAAGGCTGGTGTATGAGAGACTTACGAAAACTCGTCTCGTTCGGTGCATTGGATGACACCATCGAGGACCAGTACGTTACCAAAGGTCTCGGATTCAAAGACGAGAACGTCCTGATAAAGAGATTTTTCGATGTGCAAAATCTTATTGACCTTGAGGGTCATGGCCTGACCAGGCCACTGAGAAGAGATTTCACGGAACCAACCATCTAACAAGTTCAATCACTCAAAGATCGATTTATATTTATATGGCACCTACCTTGGATCGAAGGGTGTGCGAGGGGAGACATTTCTTCAAAGTTTCAACAAACGAGTCAATCTTCAAATTAGTCGGACTACTTTTCTCGGATCTATTAGTCCGATATCCGACTATCTGAGGGTGCGTGACATTGTCGCTGTGACGTCACTCGAGAGCTTGCTTTTTCGAAGCTTGACTCGGAGGATTCTGAAGGCAGTTCCGTCGATCCAATATTGTCCTGAATTCATGCCCGTACTCCTGGAATCAACACCCCAGTCTCTAACAGGCGGTGCTATTGCGGTGCGCCTCATTACCATTAAATATCAGGAGTTTGCCTACTAGCCTGAGTACTACGCCACTAGTGACCAACGACCCTCGACTCTCGAGAACCGAGGTGTGGCGGCGCAGTTCTACAGTGCCCTGACCGGAGTGAAATGGTACACGGATGGCCTGTCGAAATACAAGTCTTGAACTCATACACTGGGTCCTGAACTTGAAAGTCGCTGACACTAGAGCTAGATCTATGCAGAGGCTTGAAAGTGGTTGCTGTCAGGGTCCTTTCGCATCATCACGTCGGCATGCAATCGTGCCATCGATCTCGGTGTTGAGCTCGAGCTCAATATACATGCTAGGTAAGTTTAGTGTACCATATTTGGCCGTCACCGTGACAGAGTGCCAATACGCCTTCTTTTAGGTCCATAATGGGCGGAGTAAGAAAAGAACTCAAAATCGCGGAGTGCCAACAGTGGATCTGGGCACGGATGTAGATCGACTAATTAACGACCCAACGATGGGACCGAGAATGCTCAGTCACGAATTCAGGGTGACAGAATTGACATATTCCACAAAGGCGTCACTAATCACAACGTTAGGTATCCTGGACGATCATAGATGACTGGGACCGCTACCCCTGCAACGTGTCCTCATAGGTCCTAATATTCCACTTTAACTTGTCAAAGAGATCTTTATTTTGACATGCCAGTTCTTCGGGTGCGTTTTCCCTTTCTTTCCAGCCGCTTCAAAACGCCGGAATGTTACACTGTGGCTCTGCATCTTCCTTTCTTTCATCTCGCAATGAGCTACAGACACTCCCTGGAAGATACTTGTAGAGTGTTTATTTCGCGTCCGCGACGCTATAACCAACCAGCACTCACTCAGCATGCATTCCAGCATTCCCCGTCGCCTAGCTTCACTCCCGTAGACCTTGGAACCCCAGCATCTTTTTCTTCGTCAGAGTCTGCCTCAGATTCCACTTCGTCACTGAACACACTTCCCGACATCATTCAACTGCCTATACCGGGAGTCGCAGACCTCATTCCAAAGGCGAATCGCACGTCGCATGCCAAGCGACAGCCAGCTGGACATATTCCTCGTCCCCGTAATGCGTTCATTCTCTTCCGCTGCGACTTTGTCCAGCAAAAGAAAATTCCTGGTCATGTAGAAAGTGACCACCGAAACCTATCACGTATCGCAGGCAAAATCTGGAGAGGCATGAAGAAAGAGCAACAAAAACCGTGGATTGACCTTGCCTTGAAAGAGAAAGAACGCCACGCTGCGATGTACCCCGGGTATAAATACATGCCTGCGCAGCAAACTTCAAAGCAAAAGAAGGCCAAGAGTGACCGTATCGCTAAAGAAGAAAGAGAGCTAGAATCCCGCAGAGCGGAATTATCGTCGGTCTTGATACAGCGCAGAGTTGACATGAGCGATATCCCAAAGCAACCTGTGCAGGTTGCCGCTCGTTTTACTCCCTATCCTGCTCCCTCGCGCCCACGACGCTCGTCCTCGTGCCCCCCTGTCGGTGCGGAACCAGTGAACCCGTCCACAGACCTTGAATCTTGGGCCCCGTTCTTGGTTACTCATGACGATTTAGCTCGTCGCCCGAGTCGTACCACTATGTACCACTCCGTCACCTCGGAGCCAATTGCTTCACCTCTCATTCCGGTGTGCGACCTTCCGAACTCGCAGCCTAGTGAAGGTGCATGGTTTGGTGCTCCAATGCCATATGCATGGCCTCTTCCAGACCGAGAGGACGACCCTTTGTTCGAGACCCAGACTTCCAATGCTACATCACAACTTAACTCTCCCTTCGGGCAACAGGTAAGTATTTTTCATGGGTTTCAGGACTACTTATTGATGCTTTAGTAGAATGCTGAACTTTACCCTCAGCATTCCGAGTTCATATATTCCCCTTTTGAAAACCTTCCCCAGATGTCTCCCACGAGCATGGGTAGGGAAGGGGCGCTCGGGCTGGACTTTACGAATCCCTTCGGTTTTGACAGTTTCCCACTCAATGCGGATAGCTTCCTGCAATCGTCTTCTGACATGTCTTCGATGCTCTCTTCTCTGGATTGTGCTATGTCATGCAACCCGAGTACTATGGGGGGTACGAATTAAAGCGGTGGGATGCCTCATGTAGTCGGAATGTCATGGCATTGGTCAATTCGGGGTGAAAGGTGTGCGCTCCCCTGTGAACATGTTTGTTTACTAATGGTGGCATAGTCATCGAGTCTCGCTTACTTCTCCGACGGTAGAATTCGACAAGAACGAATTTGCATCGTCGCATATCTTCGTTACGATCTTCATACCCATTCTTCATGGATTCTAAGATCATATGGTAGTCATGCATGGGTAATTAATCCACATAGAAATAGCGTACCAACGTACGAACAATATTTAATATCTTTTTCGTGGAGTATATGCAACTTTTAGAATAGTCTTCTGGTTACACAAAGCATCACTCTCAGTAAGATCCGCTCAGAGTTAATGATACCGTCTCTTATCTGCACTGACCAAGCGTGTGCTCATGGTTTGTGTGGGGTCGACGTGACGCCGGCAATGAGTCTATGTGAAATCACAATTGACATTGATTGGTCACGAGTCTGCGTTCTAATACACCGTGGGACTTGATACACCTGACAGCCCAAGGATTGATCGCACCTACTAGGTCATGCTACTCGTTCACACGAACTTCAATGTAAATTATATGGCCTTACTCTCGACAATGTTCACCTGGCGCTGATCCGGGCGGGCCGCATAAGCTATCACCAAGTCAATCACCGCGGAAGCAATTAATGTCTGCCTTAAAGTTGGTCCATATGACGGTCTTACGACGCAGGTGCAACGGAGCCTAGCTTCATCTCTTCTCGTAGTATCCCAAATTTTTACCACTGCTGGTCATCCGAGACGACATGTTCAGTGGCGATACTTTCAAAAATATTCGCGTGTACTGTCAGTCACAACGCTATTTCATACACATTTTTTGCTCACAAGTTTACAAAGGGCTCGCATTCGTGGCTTATTGGGGCATCATTCTGTTCGGATATGACACGTGCGTTCCTCTTCATCGAAAACTTACAAGCGTTCGTCTGATTGTGACCTAGTGGTATAGCTGGAGGCGTCGTCTCTCAACCTTACTTCGAGACCAGCTTCGGTTTAGTCAACGCCAATGGTTCAATCAACAAAAGCAAGGATACTGTGGTCTCTTCCAATGTTGTTTCTGTGTTGCAAGCAGGAGCATTCTTTGGCGCTCTAGGCAGTGCACCTATCTCAGGTTGGTACGATGGTGGCTACTCGCTGGTATGCTGATACATTCCGACCATCACCTAGCTTGGTTGGGACGGAAATTGACATTGATTGGTTTCACCATCATTTTCATTATCGGCGCTGTAAGTGGTTCTAGTAGACTTATAGTTAGATGAGCCTCTTACTCAGGCGGTTCTAGATCATCACCACGGTTGCCGGTGGTAGCCGGGGTATTGGATACATCTACGGCGGTCGAGTTGTCTCTGGCTTCGGCATCGGCGGCATATCTGCTGTTGCGCCCGCTTATGTCTCCGAATGCTCACCGAAGAATGTCCGTGGTCGCATCACCGGGTGTTTCCAGATCATGGTGGCCATTGGTGTCATGATTTCATATTTTATAAACCGTTTAGTCCGCATTCGTTCATTGTCACCTGGGTGATGCTCACAATAATTGAACAGTTGGTGTCGGCCTTCACATGGCGGATAGCCCCAAGGTCTGGAGGATTCCTTTTGGGTTTCAGCTCGTTCTTGCAGGTATAATGTGCCTTGGTCTTTTCACTGTCAAGGTCAGTCATCCCTGAACCTGTATAGATCACTGCAGATTGTTCTACTGCAGGAATCTCCTCGATGGCTTGCATCTAAAGGTCATGCTGAGGAAGGCATTGCCAACCTTGCTTACTTGCGGAGGGAGCCCTGCGATTCAGATGAAGTACGGCGTGAATTTGCTGAAATTGAAGCTGCTATTCGTGAAGAACGAGAGGCTCGTAAGGGCCTTGGATTGAAAGAAGCCTTCTTTGGGAAGGGCAATTTTGTCCGATTTGTCATTGCATTTGTGATCTTCCTTTTGCAGCAATGGAGCGGACAAAACTCGGTTGGCTATTATGCACCTCAGATCTTTACCTCCGTGAGTCTCACTGCAGATGCAGTACCCTCTTCCCTCACTTACACGTCAGATTTTAGATCGGATACTCTGGGACGATCAATTCTCTCTTGGCTTCTGGAATCTACGGTATCGTGAAGGTTGTCGCGACCACGCTTTTCGTGTTCTTCTTCGTCGAGAGTCTGGGTCGCAAAGCCTCGTTGTTCATATCCGCCATGGGAATGGGAATCATGTTCTTCATCATCGGTGCTATTTTGAAAACACATCCCGTTGTCACGCCTCTACCGGGTCAGCCTGCGCCACCACCGGCACCGTCTTCAAAAGGTATGGCTGCTATGCTTTACATCTACGTCTGCTTCTACTCCATGGGATGGGGCCCTCTTCCGTGGGTTTATGTCTCTGATATCTTCCC
Organism: Suillus decipiens; assembly: GCA_016695475.1. Taxonomy (NCBI): domain Eukaryota; kingdom Fungi; phylum Basidiomycota; class Agaricomycetes; order Boletales; family Suillaceae; genus Suillus; species Suillus decipiens. Next base: position 96,976 of record MU173021.1, on the reverse strand, counting down.
TACACGGACTCGCCATTACGGATTAGCTATGGGTTCTGGTTCGCAATGGCTATGGAGTGCGTACTAAGTCGTATAAAATGTTGTAATTCTGCTAACGCTGTCATCTAGACTTCGTTGTGGCGAAGGTCACCCCAACGCTTGAGGCTGATCTAGGATTCAAGCTCTTCATGATGTTTGCTACAATCAACATCGGCGGAATGGCTGTCTTCTCCCTGTTAGTGAATTCATGTGCTGACTACTTGATCCATGCTTAAACTATGTTCAACAGGCTCCTCCCTGAGACCAAAGGTCGTAGTCTAGAAGAGATGGATATTATTTTCGGCTCAGTTAGCGCAGAGTCCCGCGAAGCGTTCATTGAACGTGCACTCGACCGCAGGGAAACGACATTTATCGACAAAGAAGTATAAGTTTGCGTCACCATGCGGGCTGCCTATAACCATTGCTATTACCTGGGACGAATTGTACTTATACCACAACCACAGTTATAATGATCTTGCTGACATTGCTATGCCGTCTCTGCATCTTGCAAGTCATGTGTTACCCTCGCGTTTAATGTATAATAATCCACGGCCGATGAAGTCTAATCATGATTACAATGGTTCTATTGGATGCCGTATACTCTTTTTGCATTCTCGTTAGCGCGCTTCATGATATCTGCGCCATTCCAGGGATGCCCAGCCTTGCCTGCGGTATATTCTGCAACCCACGGGATCATAGCAGTGTGACACAAGGGCAACCTGCTGCCTTTGATTTCCGGTATAGAATTGTAGAGGTTGGAAGGGACCATGAAGGGCGCATCTGTTTCCAGTAGTATACGCGGTCCACCGTTGCTCATAGCCATTTGGCTGACAATATTCGACGTATTCAGATTCGTCGAATATGTGATAACCCCTTGTATGCATCGAGTTAGTTCAGAGTCTTATCGAACTTAATAATGACTGGTTACCGGTGATCCCGATGTACAGATTGCTGAAGTGTTGAAGTAATCGCTGTGCAAATTCTGGAGAGTCTGTGAAACAATGTATATGTATCTTTGACAGAAGATGTTATCAGCCTCAGGAGTCAGTAACAAGAGTGATCACTGGCAGTACCTTGTGATCAGCAGGGACGTGCTCCATCAGAATTCTCTCCGTGTCTGCCTCCGCTTCACGCGTGTGGATCGTTAGTGGCTTGCCCAGTCTGACAGCATGATTTAACTGCCGGATGAAAACTGCTTGTTGGATTGCCCGCGGGGAGTTGTCGTAATGGTAATCAAGACCCATCTCTCCCCAGCCTACGCATCGTGGGTGGGCCATCGCTTCAAGGCTAAACTCTCAAATCAAATCACCGGAATCATAAGCAACACAAAAACATACATGGAAGCCTCAACTGCATCGTTGTACGACTTCGCATCGTGCCTAGGAGGATTATCAGTTCACTCCCGTACGAGACGCCCGAACCAGTACACACGGGTGAACGCCTGTCAGAATCATCTCAGCGCAGAGATCGAGGACAGCGCACGATCGGATAGCTCACCCATGACAAACCAATAATCGATGCCTCCCCACTTTTGTTGCCGATCTTCTGCAGTCAGTGCTGAGTCCGCAAGCTCCTTCCACGCCATCAACACAGGTGCCTCGCACCACACATCGACGATCGCCTTCACGTTGCGATCGCGGTACATTTCGCGCACGAAGTCATGGATAGTGTAAAGCGACCCGTTCCTGTACTTGCTTCTGTAAGTTGAGAACGTCGATACAAGGTGGGTGTGCGTGTCGATGATGGGCTGGTCAGCAAGGGAGGCATCTGCGAGCGGAGGCAGGCGGAGGTAAGTCTCAGCAGGAATGATATTGGACTTTTTCTTGTTGTTCTTGCCCATGGCGCGATGAGCTGTCGTGGTGAAACGAACGTGAGGGTGCAATTGAACTGATGCTCTTAACAGTTGACTCGTGCGAATGACATAGTTGCGAGTAAGCATAAGGAGTCAGGACGGTCAAGAGTCAAAACTATGACAAATTGTCTTCACCCAACACAAGCTATAACGTAAATACTGACAAGTTCTCGTCAAATGATGAAATGGACAAATTTACTACGATGTAGCATTATACATGTAGTACACTGACACTACTACTTATACAGAACGTCGGATCCACTGCTCGACCATGAATTACAATCTACGAGAGATATTAATGTGCAGCTCCACACTTGGACCATGAGGTGCCGTGCACAAAATGACTCAGATCCAGCTGCAATGTGTCACTAGGAATAACCAGCGTGTCACCCGGGATGTATACAGGCTGGTGGAAACCAACAGGGATGCGAAGGAGAAGATGTCCCTCGGGACCTTCAACCCACCCTTCCTCGTTGGGGACGAAAGAGGCTGGGGTGGGAGAATCTCGGAGAAAGGAAACGGGGGAACAAAGGGCATGAGTTGGATCGGGGGAGAAACAGATTGTAGGTGTTTCAGATATGAGGGGTCTGTGCTCGTCTAGAAAATCTAGATTCCATACCCGGATGGTTTTGTCAAATGAACCAGACACAATTCGTTTTCCATCAGGTGAGAATGTGACGGAGTATACGGCCTCGGTGTGACCTTGAAGTGGGGTACCCAAGGCATTGCCAGTTGCCATATCCCATACTCGGACTGTCTTGTCTGATGAACCAGACGCAATGAGTTTTCCATCAGCCGAGATTGCGACTGACCAAACGTGGCCAGTATGCCCTTCGAGAGGAGCACCTACTGCCTCGCCGGTTTCCGCGTCTAGCACCTGGATTATATTGTCTCTTGAACCAAACACTATGTGTTTTCCGTCTCGTGAGATCGTTAAAAATAGGATAGCATCAGTGTGCTTTCGGAGAGCAGGACCCAATGCTTCGCCGGTCTCTAGATCCCACACACGGATGGTCGTGTCGTCTGAACCAGACACGATATCTCGTCCATTCGGCGAGATTGCAACAGACCGAACGGGACTGGTATGTCCTTCGAGAGGGGCAACCAATAGCCCGCCAGTCTGCACGTCCCACACCAGAATCGTCTTTTCGCCCGAAGACACAATGCGCTGTCCATCCGGCGAAATTGCGATAGACAGGACGTAGGTGGTGTGCCCTCGGAGAGGGGAACCCAATGACTTCCCAGTTTCTAAATCCCACATCCGGATCGTGTGGTCGTTTGAACCAGACACGATACGTTTTCCATCGGATGAGATTGCGATACAACGAACGGCCCCACTGTGCCCTCGGAGGGGGGTACCTAACGCCTCACCAGTTTCCATATCCCACACCTGGATTACACCGTCGTTTGAACCACACACGACACGTTTTCGATCGGGTGAGATTGCAACCGACATAACGCCAGCGCGCCCATGGTGTCTGTTTTCCTTCGGAGACCACCGTGCGACATGACCAGCAATAATCCGAGGAGTGCGAGGAAACTTTGCAGCAAATTTCTTGAATATCGCTGACTGCGTTGGAGAAAATGGCAGAGCGGACAGGTATAAATGCGGAGTGCTGTGTGAAATGGTGGTCCCAAAAGTTTGAATGAAGTGCTGGGCATCTCTAGCATCGTCAATGCACATGCTTAGCATTATCCTGAGAACATTACCACGCGTGAGACTCTGCATCCCAAAGCATGAGGTACAATTACGTACCGTAAACCAATCTGCAACTGATGGGAGGGAACGCGCTGTACTACTTAGGGCATTAACTAGAGTCAATGCTTCCAGCCAGAACAAGAAGCGCTCTCCATCGAAAAACGCTTCGATTTCGTTAGCGAGTGATGGTTCGAAGGACGTAGCCTTCACGTGTGTTCCCCAGAATCGACATGAGTAAGACAACTCCACTGGAATGGAGTTCTTCACTCGTGTCCCTAAATCAGGGACGGCACAATTGGGAAAGTAAGAGTTTTCCAAAGAGCAAATGTTGAAGCGAAGCCCGCGCGCCATGACCCGCAGCGAGGCAAAGGCAAGGTCCCTCTGTACCGATGACACATCGATGTAGAACTTGCCGCTTCGTTTCTTCTTTGTGAGAAAGTCGTAGAAGGAAGAGTGGAGGGGACGTATAGGAATTCCAGGATTTGCAGTGCCGATGATAAGTGAGCCAAGTGGGCCCACCACCGTCTCGACTTTGTAATGATCATCCCCACTTGGAAAATGAAGTCGCATAGCGTTTAAAGCATCCATGGGGAGCGGTTCGGATGATGCAATAATTTGCCCCATCACAGAGCGAAACATAGTAACCGCTTCCTCCTCCTCCTCTTCCTCTGACATAATTTCTCCTAAAATGCGCTTATACATATCATCCAAAAGACGCACTCCTTTGCCAGATGTTGTAGAGACCAGAGAATGGAGACGGCGTATCGGGTCTCCCACTATGTTCGTATTTTTGATATGCGCAGAGGCAAGATGAGCCCATTCAAACAGGCCATCGGATTTCTGCGCAAGCATGTTAAAGTCCGTGTCCTTTACATCCGTGCTTACACCGGCCAGCTTATTGGAGAAGTAAAGCTGGATGTCATGCTCTGCAGAGGCAGACGGAATATCATCCATGGAGACATGAAGAACATGTGGCAAGTCATGCAGGGTATCGTGAATGTCTCGGAGTAGACAGGAAGTAACGAGAATACGGAAACAGGACGGGATTTTTGGTGGCTGAGAGGAGGAAGCATCCGGTGTGTTAGCAAGCAGACGGAGAATCTGGATTCGGCTGCACCGCTCTCGTCCAATGCATCGATGACGATTAAAATGTGTTGAGTGATAGTGTGTGAGGCCTTACTTATTGGTTCTATGATGAACTTCTGCCACTGTCTTATGATGTCTTGGGTGTGCCTGAGCTCGTTGTCATTATGAACTACACATGCTATCTCTCGCCGCAGGATAAGGTTGCCGTCGGCCAAGTCGCGCGCGATCGTGGTGACTATCTTTTCGTGGCGGCGATTTGCTGTCCGGTCGAAGCAGAAGCAAGCCCCTAGACGCCCAGACTCACGAAACCACTTGGCGATCGTATGGGCGATGGCTGATTTACCTTTCCCTGCCGTGCCAGATAACCAGAAAACGGGGGGTGCATTCTCCCTAGCGTCGTCAATCCAGGACTTGATCTCATTCAGAATGCCTTCCCGAGTGCCTTCGAGACAAAGTTTAGATGTATTCAGTCCGGCACCCGTCGCATACTCCAGGGAGCTCAAGTTCAGATCTTCGGCTAGGTCACGAGTCAGCAAACGTTATAAGATGCAGATAAATTTGAGACCAAATGCTTACCTGTACGGTGGAGGAATATGAGTGTGTCACGAGCCACTTTATCTCGGAATTGCTGCATGAGATCGTCAAGAACCTTATTGTAGTTCTGAATCGAGGCACTTGTTTCATCGATGACGTGCTTGCAAAGTCTTTTCCCTGTTCAAAGATACTGAGTTTTGGGTGGTAACACGATGGAACATATTCACAGAAATTCTTGGTGTCAGAGTAACGAACGATGAAATCAGCGCATTCTTGCGTCTGATGTGCGATCTTTAAATATATCGGTAGCACGGATGAAATATTCTTCAATTCCTCCTCTTCGGTCATCAAGGTATAAACTTCCGAGATCTTCTCGAGAAGAGAGTAAACAGCAGTATCACGGTCCGCCTGATCGATAATCATCTATCATGAGACACTCGTCAAATGACTTGTTGAACTGAGGAAATGAAGGTAAGCACACCTGAGACGCGCCAGTCAAGATAGTCATTGCTCCCTTCAAATAGGGATGAATCTTCGCGAAGGTCAGCCACGTATTTAACAGAGATAAATGTATGTACTTCTCCAATGCCGCCAGCAACAGAGTTGAAAGCCTTCAGTGGCTTAAGAATCGCGGTCCACATGTCGACCTCATTGAGAACTGTTTGAGCCTCGCCGACTACTGAGGTGGCATTTTGGACGTTTCCAGATACATGGTGGGTGCTTATGATACCTCTAGTAGCGTCTTTGATTTTTTCATTGACAACTTCCGGGTTGGGCGGTTCGGGCTGGATGACAGGCTTTAGGGGCATGTGTCAAGAACTATAATGACACCCACCTGGGGCATCTGCACAGGAACGCGATGCTGTTCGGTGGCTGTGACATCCACACGTGAAGGGCTCAGAGAGCGCCCATTATTTGGGGCGCAACGGCACAGGCTGATTACCTTGTCCCAGAACTTGCGACAAAACCCAGAGCGTCGTCTTTGAGATCCAGTTTGCGAAGGTGGGAGAGAGGACGGCTGCGACAATATCAATACAATATGAGCGCAAGGGCGACAATGTTCCATACATCTTGCTTGGCTACTCTCCTGCCCCTCCCCTGTGGCAGATGAGGCTCTGAAAGAGCAGTGTCTTTGTTCATCGACTGGGAATAGCTTTGAATAGAACACTAGGTTCGAGTCTGAAGAGATGACTGAATTTAAGGAATAGCAGCCAGGTGGCTGTATGGCGGGGTATATAACGAACGCGCGCGCTTGTTTAAGGGATCCATTACGTCGAAGGACGGAACTTCAAAGATAACTGGATCTGATCGTGAGGTGAATTCCAGCTACAGAAGTCTACGGACCACGGGGGTAATTGCATGTTCCAAGCGCTAATCCGAATATGTTCAAGCCCTCGAGCTATTCATGTGATTGGCAAGCTTGCAATCACAGACGTAGCCTTCTCTTGCTAGTGATGGGCGCCCATAGGACTGCTGCCCACTGCATGCAGGCCGTTAGCCAGACACCACAGCATGAGCTTCTAGTGTAGGAACCTTTGGGCAAAGTGATCGATCGAGCTCTGATCTAGCCTCATAACCCACACGCACATTGACCAGTGGTGAATATGATGCTCTATCAACCAATGAGAATATTCACTCCAGCAACATTCGAGAAGCATGAACGTCGGCGCAGTAGCCTCACCATCACGGTGAAAGTCCCATGCCTACTGCACAATCAGCCTCGAGTCTGCTACATATGAGTTTCAGAAAACACTGTGGGGTGTTCTAGTCTCAGTGGTAGCTGGCAGACTTTGGAAGAAAGATGACGGTCGTAGTGTTCACGTCGATAGGGTAGTCGATACTTGTTTACTTGTTGAATGACTGTTAATAACATCCTATTGAAACCTAAAGTCGTCGTCCAAAATTGCGAAGCACCCGGGCCATAGTGTGGGAATGTTTTGAATGAACTTTTAGAGAACCGGAACTAGGCTGGTACAATAGTCTTGCCGGCGCGCTGATCATCGAGTTCAGACGTCAACTCGAGGCCCGTTAAGATGGAAACACAGTTGCGCACATGGTAGAACATGCTTTTACCTCATTCCCGTGCTTGTGTTCTTGCTGTAAGGTGGTATTCTGTTACTGGCAGGAAGTACAAACTTACAGCAAGAACAATTGGCTAATTTGGTCGTTGATTATTTCAGTCAAAAAAATTTCGTGATCAAGTTGAGGATATCGGCCTTATGGACACTCAGGCTCGCAGAGATGATGACTCGGAGGTACTAGAGGATGATGTCTTGCAGGTGGACGAAGATAGTCACCTCGGCTGTCCTTTTCACACTGCGAAAATATTTCACACTGTTGATAATAGTTAATAAATGAATAGAATGTTTATAAACAGTCGTTGAAAAGTGGCGAAATCGTAGCCTAGTAGTTCGCAGTCGCGGGCTGCTGTGGTCCCCAGTTGTAACTGGAACGTAAATTGCAAGTTGCCGCAAATGGGTTTTTCCGACTAAAGCTTCGGTGCTTGCAGCACTTAGTAAGTGCAACAAACAAGAATTATTCTCTTCTTCAACGACAGCAACGGCGACGAACACGTCTAAACTACTTCGAGCGCAGTGGCTGCTCGTCACCACGCGACGGATCCTGTATGGGCACCAATCAGACAATAGGTGGGTTCACCGCTAAGTGGCCACATGATCCTGCATGTTCATGTTCATATTTCCCTTACTCTTCTTGTATTTGCACGATGCATCTAGAATCCTCAGAGAACTGGGATGATGATTTCGAATTCCAGCAGGGTAATGAACAGAACCTTGGCAAGCATCGGGTAGCTGCAGAGCCCAGATTGTCTGTCGCGAGTTTTGCTTTTACTGAAGATTGGGACACCGAAGGAACCCAGCAGAACCTCAAACATTTGACATCCATGGTACTTGGTGACAGAAAGAACTATCCTCCGCCTGCGCTTGAAGAATGGGCGGAACCAGGGCCATCAACCCCCACAAGGCGCTCTACAACCCAAGCAGAGAACTGGGATGACGACTTTGAGGATAGGACTGAATTCCCTGCTAAACGGCTCCCCCACGCTTACTCTTTAACAACACGCCACTCATATCACACTCCTCCTCGCCTCAAATCTGCGTCTGACCCCGAGAATTGGGATGACGATTTTGAAACAGACAAAGCTGACACGACCCCAATTACAAAACGGACGCGTCAGGAGGCGTATCCAGACTCGTCGGATGACGAGGCTGACCTCGGATTCACGGATAAGGAAGAGGACAGAACTGTTACGGCTCGCATCCGACCACAGCTCAAGTTGAGACAATCCCCCCCGCCGCCCGTACCTGCACTCCCCTTGTCACTCCCCTCGCCTGTGGAACCATTTCCACGCTCTCCGACTGTGTCTGTATTCTCAATACCAACTACAAGCGGACGTAACTCAGTAGGATATACGTCCACATCACATCTGGCACTGAGGCCAAGCGCCTCAGGTGGCTCACTTGCTATGCTTCCACCCAGTCCACCAATACACCGCGAGCGACGCAGATTACGGAAAAAGTCACGTCCTCCGCACATAGATAACAACGTGTTTGAGTTGATTGAAGAGCAGCGCGACTCACCTCCACCACTCCCACCATCTACTCCCGAGCGACCATCTACTTCTCCCCTCCCTCAATCCGACACAGGTTCAACGGGCCCACAGAAGACACCTCTCCTCTCGCGCATTGGATCAGTCAAGAGGTGGGGTGTGCGCAAGAAGCGAGCCAGTACGGGACCAACAGAGGTAATGATGCACGACCTTGGGCACGATGACCAAGAGCACACGCCGCGCCCAACTAGTTCGCTCGCATCTGTCCATAGTTCTAGCACGCGACCGAGCTGGTTTTTTCGCTCTGGCGGCGCCCCTGGGTCTGGGTCCCCGCCGCCTCCACCCGCCGCCCAGCTTAAGCATGAGAAGAGCACAAATAGTATGCATTCCTGTGTGCTATCAACGCCCAGCAAGCTTTCAAAGCGCAAGTCGAGTAAGATTTTTGATCCAAGTAGCAGCAGTGAGATCGTGGGGACACCCGGGAAGCCATCGCTTCTCTCCGCGGCCAGGAGACCCACATCCATGCAAGTCCCGCAGGGGAAGGTCATCTCGACCTCTACAGGGACACGGCACACTTCATATGGCTCATCAGTGGGTCGTGCGGCATCCAAGGCGTTTAGACATCCCGATGAGAGTATAGAAGATCTACAATCTCGGGATGGTAGTCGGGACTTCATGGGCGGCATGCGGAAAATTAGCCTTGTCAGCGGTACAAAGCACAAACGGAAGAAGAGCGCTTCCGAGGTCACATCCCTCCCACCAGTCCCTATGAGTCCACCACCACCACTTCCTAACGAGCCTGACGATCCAGATCAACTACTTCCTCCAATAGAGCTACAGCCACCATCCCCGCCCAGGACGCTCAATGGGGTGTCTGCGTCATATTCTGCACCAATTAATATCAGCCAGGGTGTCGAGTCGTTATTTGTGCCCTCGAGCAGCGCTCCTGCATCACTAACTCCAAAGACCAGCCCGGTTTCTGCAAGCCGCACCTCTCCTGGCAAATCATCATCCCCTCAATCCGCATCATTAGGACGGGCTACACAAGCACCCCTTCCATCATTATCATCTAGTGCCTCTGTTCCCCGGAGAAACTCGCTGGGTGACCTCAAGATTCCAGCGAGAATTAGTCAAGCTCAAATCAGCCTTAAACGCGACCTTGGAATGGTAAGGGAATTTGCAGCAAGTGTTGATAGTATGTACTATTGCAGCTTCCACATATGCTTCGATTGAATAATTTCTCCAGAACTCAAAGAGCTGCAAGCAATTCACCATCACCTAGTCGCCGAGGTACATACCGTCCTAGAGAGTTCTCCTTTATCCCGAACGGCGTCACCCCCCATGGCTCATCTTGCCCGCCCTCGTTCTCGACTACGCTCTAACACTGAACCCAAGTCTAACTTTTCAGAGCACAAGCATTTAGCAGCAGCACTGAATGCTATCACGACCAAATACAAGATACCTTGGGAATGTGCTGAGCTACTGATTGAGCTTGGCGGAGGCACGCCTTCCTCTGCTTCTCCACCGCCTGTATCTGTATCAGCTGCACAGACTGATCTCGACCTCCTGAAGAGCCGGGAGCGAGCAGTGACTCTGTCAGGTGAGGAGTCAAAACTGCCTTCGGGATTCGTTGCGTCGGCTGCAACTGGACAGTCCAATCTATCATGGCGATCGTCATCAGGGCGTCACGATCTTACCCAACGACAGCTTGTTCTCTTGCGTGACATCCTCAACAGTACAAATGGTTCACTTCCTGACGATGCATTGACCCCAGAGGAGATTCATGTCAATCGACAATGGCGGTGGGGAGATGCGATGAGCAGTACGGTTACACTTCCCTCTGAAGAATCAATGCAAGCTTCGCAAGACGGAAAGAAAAGGCGGCATAGCCGAATAGGCATGAGTGGGCTAAGAGATATGCTGCGGTCACTGAAGAGGAACCATTCAAGCCAGCCGCCGCCGCCTCTGCCGCCGCCTCCTGCGTCCACTACGTCTCTAAGCACCCAATCATCTATGGGCTCTCAGAGCCAGCATCATTATCCACATGCACATCTGTCTGAATCACACGCCCAGCGCAGCTCCAAAACAAGTACTAGACCAGAGTCAGCACGTTACACTCGGGATGCGCCGACTTCGCCATACAGTGGACAGTCTTTGAAACACAAGGTATCGCCACGCCGACCCTCACTCGCGTCTATCTTCCGCCTGGGGCAGAAAAACAAGAATGTGTCATCTGGGGCAGAATCTTCGCTAGATAGCGTCCATGGCTCGCGCTGTGCAAGCCGAAGCAGTGCTACGACAGAGGAGGAAGATTGGGATCGAATTGACTCTGTCACGGATCTTGATGGGGCGGTGAGAGCACTGGGGACTGATGGGTCTGCCACGATTAAAGGAAAAAAGGGACGCTCACCTTACGTAAATCACCCTCATGACATGCGTCCAATGTCACCCAAGCGAGCGGCGTGTTCCTCTCAGACGTCGTTGAAGTGCGAGCCATCCCCTCGCTCCATAAGGCCAATGCGATCGACCAGACTGTCAAACGTGGAGGAGGTGGTTGATGATCGTCAAGCGCGCTCGAAATCGAATACTCAGAACCGCATCTCTGTAGCACGAACGAGCCCTTCGCGACCACCGTCTCGGAACTACAAGCTTGCGATATCGGGGTCTGTACGCTCTGCACCTCCACAACCGCCGGACGGTGATACTTCGCTGTTCTCCGAATTTAAATTGTCGATGACACCGGAAAATATTAAGCCGCTGCTTGACAATGCGAAGGAGGTGCATTTGCGCTTAAATGAGTGTATCAGAGAAGTACGGGCGCTGCTGGACGCTTCCACGAACTCGCCACCATCGTAGCTCATTCATCGCACCTCAATTCGGACTTCATCATCATTGCATACATGGTCATATCTGTAGATATCTTGTGTATTGTTCTCTTCTTTTCTTTGGTTTTTTTTTTGAAGCTTGATAGTTGACGTTACGTTGATATTTATGACAACACGTACGTACCCTCACCGCAGTGTTCGCAAATATACTTACACATGTGCAATACAAAACAAATTGAACTTCACACCATGAATTTATGGTGACAGGTACCCACCATGTCATCCAGTAAGGAACAATAGGACTATCTTCATTCTAGTGATACTGTTCCGTCTAAGACTCTTGGGGGGAAGACATAAACAAGGCATAATCATTCATCTAAGTCGAAAAGATACTGCATGTAAGAGAAACTCCAGAGTCCGTACTACCTAAATCCAGCTACAACCCAAGAGCCTCCGAAATAGTCAACCAGCGGTGCCCCTCCCACAGTGAGTTATCTCTGTTAGCCGATGCCGCATCATCCGACTCTGTTACAGGGTTCCACCCACAACTACCTCCACCAGCCCCAATATGCTTCTGGAAGAACGTACGGAAGTGCGCGTTCACCACACCCTCCGTAGGAAGGGCATCGCAGTATACCACAGGTGCACGGCCTTTATATAAGGCCCCAATCTCTGAGAACGTTGCCCGCTGACCCTCGATTTGAATTTCAACATCGAGCAGACGAGATGGAGGCTGAGTAGTCAGGATATGGGCCACGTATCCTGCAACATCGGATACTGCAGTAAAGGACCCTGGCGTTTCTCCCTTGTTCACGATGTGCAACTTGCCAGTATCAGCGAGTGCGGTGATCCAAGGTATGAATTCGTAGAACAATCCGCTCTATAGTCGATTTATCGTGTTTAGCGCTTATTAGAATGACATCCAATAGATGACTACTCACGAAGACGCGGAGAGTTGGCAATCCGATTGACTTTGCATAAACTGTGAACGGAGGATGAGTCAAAGCCACGAGACACTATCGTTATCACTCGCCTGCGAAGTCAGTCTTTTGAAAAGCCATACCGCCCTTGGCTAATTGTGGTTTGATACCGAATTCACTGGGCACGAAGAGCTTCACACCTGCCTGCTTGGCAGCGTCGGCGAGAATATTCTGGCCAACTACGCCGCCGAAAACAAGTGTGACGGTCGAGATGAGGACATCTATTTTGTACTCGCGAAGAACTGTGGAGATCTCTGATGTAGACGTATAATCTGCACGCACAAGCGTGAGGTTAGGATCGTCAGTAGGGAGCGCAGCGACGTTTGTGGAGGTTGGCCGAGCGATGACGAGAATTGGGACGCCAATGGCAAGGAAAGCCTGATAGAGCTGGCTAAGGACGACAACTGCAAGAATATCATAACGAACGTCACCTTCACGATATGAATCCCGGTGTTAGGGCCTGCACCAATGATAGCAAAAGACTTGAAAAGTTGTTCAGACATATTGTGTTGGTAAGAGAGTTGGTTTGTGTAGTTTTAGACTGCTCTTGTCGTCGATCTTTATACTCTACCGTCTGCACTGTCGCTTGGATGGATGATGGGGGGATTCATCAGTACTGCAATCTTGATGTGTTGTGACGTCCAGTGATACCTAAACAACACCTGGGAGACCAGGAAAGATCCCTAAGATTGTTGCGGAGGATGTCAAGAATATGCCGCGCATAGCCGCAATGCGCGTCAATGAACATGTTCGCGAAATTAGAACATACGAGAACCGCAATTTGAAGAACCCGTCGCAGCACATCAGCAAAAATTGACGAGGCATTTTGCTGACGGCTGCACTACTCTAGCAAATCAAATCACACTTCGTATGCAATATTTTAGTCAAACTCACTCGATATTGTAGTGACTTACTTACCGTACTGGCTAAGTTCTGGTAGTCCATGCTAGAGTTGTAGACTATAGCCAAGTATCTAATTTTAATGTTTTTTTGATGCAAACTTACGAAGCAGATGTCGCAGAGTGCGCAGCCTGTCAAGTTGTCCAGCAATCTATTTTGATGAAGCATCTTACGCCATCATCAGTTTCACTGTCTCCATCAGCTTCCCTTATTGTCCTTATTGTCCTTGTGCGTAGAGACCAAGTTCAATATCTACCATATCCAGGGCCTGGATAAGGTGTGATACGAAAGGCGAAGCTTCGTTGCAGTGCATCATCAACTCGCTGACAGTTCAAAGGGAGCGGATCATTAACTTGGTTTTTAATATGTATTGCATTAGGCTCGACATTCTTGATGTTGACATTACTCACCGCCCTCGCATCCCAACGCAACAGTCTCTATTACTGTTTCCAGAGAGCTTCAGAGTCGACAGGGTCATTGAAGACTGATGGTAGGAGTCTACTTTGTGATCATGTGGCTGTATGTTTTCACGGCGATCAGTGACAAGCTGTGTGGATGATATTTTTATTATTTAATTATTAAATGACAAATATGAAACTTTACAAATTGAGTAAGTATGCTCTCGTCAAAGTACTTTGACGATTTCCATATGATGTAGCATTCATTATACATGTAGTTCGCTGATGCTACTACTTCTGTACAGAACGTCGCTTCCATTGCTTGAATATAAAGTATCTACAACAGATGCCATCACTAACGTGCAGCTCCGCACTTGGACCATAAGGTGCCGTACGCGAAATTACTCAAATCCAGCTGCAATATGTTGATAGGAATAACCAGCGTGTCACCCGGGATATACACAGACTGATGAAAATTGATAGGGATGTGAAGGAGAAGATGTCCCTCGGGACTTTCAACCCACCCTTCCTCGTTGGGGGCGAGAGAGGCTGGGGTAGGAGAATTTTGGAGAAAGGAGAAGGCAGAACAAAGGGCATGGGTTGGATTGGAGGAGAAACATATTGTAGGTTTTCCAGATTTGAGTTGGTAATTGTTCAGTACGAAATCTAGATCCCATACCCGGATGGTCATGTCATCGGAGCCAGACACAATTCGTTTTCTATCCGGTGAGAATGCGACGGAGTTTACGGCCTCTGTGTGACCTTGGAGTGGGGTACACAATGCACTGCCAGTGTTTGCATCCCACACTCTGACCGTCTTGTCTGGTGAACCAGACACAATAAGCTTTCCATCAGCTGAGATTGCGACTGACAGAACGCGGTCAGTGTGCCCTCGGAGAGGAGCGCCTACCACCTCTCCGGTCTCTGCGTCCACCACCTGGATTATATTGTCTTTTGAACCAAACACTATGCGTTTTCCGTCTGGTGAAATTGTTAAAGATAGAATAGCATCAGTGTGCTTTCGGAGAGGAGGACCCAATGCTTCGCCAGTCTGCAGATCCCACACCCGGATGGTCGTGTCATCTGAACCAGACACGATATGTCGCCCATTCGGTGAGATTGCAACAGACCGAATGAAGCGAGTATGCCCTTCGAGAGGAGTAACTAATAGCTTGCCAGTCTGCATATCCCACACCAGAATCGTCTTGTAGCTCGAAGACACGACGCGTTGTCCATCTGGCGAAATTGCGATAGACGTGACATAGTCGGTATGTTCTTGGAATGGGGAACCTAATGCCTTCCCAGTTTCTAAATCCCACACCCTGATAGTGTGGTCCTTTGAACCAGACACTATGCATTTTCCGTCCAATGAGATTGCGATACAACAAATGGCCTTGGTGTGCCCTCGGAGGGGAGCACCCAATGCCTCACCAGTTTCCATATCCCACACCTGGATTACACCGTCGTTTGAACCACACACGACACGTTTTCGATCGGGTGAGATTGCAACCGACATAAC